>VZTU01008533.1:216701-232542 GCA_013400835.1 Zapornia atra | reverse complement strand
TTCTATGATTCTATGATAATAGATCTTTTAAAGGGTGTAGGCTTCATATCCCCGAACATCTTCTACATTGTCGACATGGTTTAAAGGGAGCTTATCATAATTTAAAAAATAAGCCTTTGAATCTTGTTTTTGCCAAACACTGGCAATATGCATGACAGAGGTTAATTTCAGTCTTTGAGCCTCAGATGTGTATTTAAGATCAAATGCACTCAGAAATCCATTAAGATGGAAAGTTTCATTATCTAGAGAGCTTTGCAAGTTTGGCATAGTTTGGTCAAAACACCTCAGAAATGCTAGTTTACTCATTTGATTATGAGCAATAGTTACAAATAGAGTTTTAATGTCAAAATTCGCACATGTGCTACCAGGTTACTCTGCAAGTACCTCTGAGCTTCAAATTAGAGTACACATACGCTAAATTTTTGGTGTCTCAGTTGCTATATGATCTCCAGATGCACTGAAGATCCCCTTTATGTCAGTTGAAGTTGATGAGGGCCGTAACACTAAAAGTTGCATGCAAGCAGTTTTAAGGTCTCCCTGTCATACATAAAACTCCAGTCTGAGCAATCACTAATGGTTTTAACAATTCTCATGATACAGTGCGTGGAGGGGTTTGAGAGCTGAAGTCTAAAGTTTGCATGACAGTCTCTGTTTTGGTCTTTTTATGTAAGTCTCTAGTTGTGCCAATTAGGATAAGAACCTTGAAAACTTTAACAGGACGTTAACATGTACTCTGCAAGCCCAAAACTCCCAAAGAATCATATATAATAGAAAAAAAGATAACAATAATATCTTGATAATAACTGAAAAGGTGCTTTGTAAAGAAGCAGAAGCACAACTTTCTAAGTAAATCTCTGATTTGGGTGCAGGCTGTAGGCTCATTTTAAAGTATCCACTGTTTTCCTAGTATTATGCCTAAGGAAGAGCTGTAGGTAAGGGGGAAATGGCTGGCAGAGGCTGGATCAGAATAAACCAACTATATATTGATGCTAATTCTCTCAAGCTATTACCAGTTTCTAGATGTGATAACACATTGCTCTTCTTGTATTCTACCCCCAAAATTCTGGAGGTGTGTTCATCAATATCTATGACCAGCCACACTTTGGTAATGAAATTAACCAGCCATGGAAGTAACCACTGCAACTGTCTGTGCTGAAGAAAGGTGATTTCTGCTGTTGAGAATCCGATATTCTCCTATTCACATACGTTTTGTGTTGTCTGAGAGACCTGGTCTAGTGGAGGGCAACCCTGCACATGGCAGGGGGTGGAACTACCTGAGCTTTAAGGTTCCTTCCAACCCAAACCATTCTATGATGATTCCATGATTCTGTGATATATGCTGTCAACTTAGAAAAAAAATGGTCTTTCTTCATTATTAGACTTTAGATTGCATATTCTTCAAAAAAAAAAAATCTCATATCCTGGTTTTCTGGGTTATGTGCTGTGTTCAAAAACACTGTCTCAAATCTCAAGTTCATTTTTCTATCTGTGCCTTGTGAAGAATTTTTTTTTTAATAGAGACCATAGTATAGTCTAATATGGACCATAGTATAAGCTTATAGAACTGCAAAAAGGAGGAGGTGATATACACTATGAACACAGGTGAACACAGTACATTTTTTGGCTGTACATATTGAAGCATTGGTTCTCTCTCCTTATACAATCAGGTAACTAACTTGCACATGGGAGAGACCGAAAGCTGGAAAGGTTGTGTTGCAGTAACTGGGACTGCCACCGCTGCGCTACCCATCGGTGACTCTGCTGGTAGCAATGCCAAGAGCAAAACTTCTGCTCGTAACTCCACTTGTACTTCTACAGGCCACTGCAAGCTCTGGCTTGGAAGCTGCTTCTCTGAAGAAGGCCACATCCCCAGTATGTCTACAGATGAACGTTTGCTTTGGGTCCCTAACATCGTGTTTGCATTTACCACCTGTTTTTGTCAATGCACATTGTGCTTTCAAACCCTCCATAGGCCACTTAAAACTCACATTTGTTAAGTGGCAATACAGTGCAAAGTAACTGCTGGGTGCCAATGAATAGTACCTATGGTGCATCATGACTACCAACTTCTAGAAAAGCAGTTGTTTCTCCCTCAGTTCCAGTTCATGCACAAAGGCCTATTTTAAAAATTTCATTATTCATTTTTTTCTAGCCAAAATACATAGTTCTGAGGAAAATATCAGTTGTTCTTCACATAATGATTTGTACCGACAAGTTTATATTCTGGATTGAGAGTGAAGAGTGTGAAAGAATGAGATAAATATGGATGGAGTGAATCCAGATAGTGAGGTTTACCTTCTGCTGTGTGCACAGTGCAAGAGTGCAAGACGTAGGATCCCTTGCTCTGCCCGAATCAGTAGAGCAGCTGAAATCCCAGGCACTGAGCCCACACCCTGTTGTCCTGTGGGTTTATTTCTTGCTGGAGAGCGAGCACTCTTCTGAGCAGGGTTACAGTCCTACCCAGGGACTGCAGTAGACAAAGCAGAATAAGTAGAAGTAAAGTAGCATCTAAGGACAAAGTTGTGTATCTGTGCTTTGAAGGTGGTTCTCAGCAAGACTCATCTGCTAAAGTTTATCACAGATCCCAGAATGGTCGGGGTTAGAAGGGACCTCTGGAGATCCCGCTAAAGCAGGATCACCTAGAGCAGCCTGCACGGGACAGTATCCAGGTGGATCTTGAATCTCTCCAGAGGAGACTCCCCAAGCTCTCAGGGCAGCCTGTCCCAGCACTCTGTCACCCTCACAGTAAAGGAGTTTTTCTTCATAACGAGACAGAACTTCCCTTGTTCCACTTTGTGCCCATTGCTCCTTGTCCTGTTGCTGGGCACCACTGAGAAGAGTCTGGCCTCATCCTCTTGACTCCTGCCCTTCAGATATTTAAATGTGTAGATCAGATCCTCTCTCAGCCTTGTTTTCTCCAGGCTAAACAGCCCCAGCTCTCTCAGCCTGTCCTCACATGAGAGATGCCACAGTCCCCTCATCATCCCGGTAGCTCTCTGCTGGACTCTATCCAGTAGTTCCCTGTCATTTTGAACTCTGCATCTGGAAGCCAAGAATTTCAGTCACGATCACTCCTGGTTCCCATTACAGCCCGTGCTGATAACCAGGCAGGAGCAGAGGGGTGGGTGGTTATGCTCAGCAGCAGCCAGGTCTCTAAGGCCCATCAAGTGAACCGCCCTCCGCAGGTGTCTGCATCCTTTCTGCCTGTACTGGGAGCCCCGCACCTACACTCAGCCTACACACAGTAGATGCCACCATTGATATCTAAAAAGTTAGATGTCTAAATCTGAATTGGTTGCTTTAGTCTCTTTTTGTAGTCCATGGAAATCTGAAGTTTAAGCTGTAAAGCCCAGGAAGGAAACTACAGATCAGCCAGGCTAAGGACAAGGATAGGAAATACACAAGGGTGACGTGGAGCCAAAACTGTAAACGTTTGTGTTGCTGATCCAGATCACGTAGGCTTCAGGGAGTAAGAGCTGAACTTCCAAGAGGCAGCACAAAGCTGAAATGCAAGAAACAGATGACCTAGCATGCCTGGCAGAGATCACTGAGGTCTGGGCAGTACTGAAGCACAGTAATAAACCAAAATCGATAGCTTCTAGGGCTGCATAATTGTGAAGAAATTGGGCAGGACAGACTCTCTCTGTCCTTGGTACAGGTAAGCGGTCTTAAATGCTGAGGAGCACTGTGGGGGGCAAAGTTTTTAACATAAGATCTTTACCTCTGGTAGTTGTGCAAGAATATAAAAAGACAGTGGAAGAAAACAAAAAAAATAGAACTATAAACTTGCAGTTAATTTTCCTGTTAAAGCAATACTATCAGCTGAACAGTTATGGAGCATTATGCTGGATGATAGAAGTGTCAGAGCTCCATTGAGCCTGTTTACCTTCAGGCACCTAAATGGCTTAGACCCTCAGTTTGTCAAATACAAATATCCATGCAGCACATAAATCCCCATAAAGGCAATTTATTCCCTCCTCATCTGTTACTTCTTTTAACAGCAAACCTTCGGGGGGGGGAGGGGGGAGGGCGGGTAAAGCCTGTATAGCATTAAAGTACTTCAGGAAAACAGGTCAATAAATCAATAAACATGTTTTCAGATGTTGCAGCACCTTTTATGCCCACATGCATACTCCATACATTTATTCAATCCACATTTGAAAAGAAATTATTTCAAAGAGTCATTGCTGTGGACTAAAAGCAAAAGGGAAAACTGAGAGTACAGTAATGGCCTTTTGCGTTGGTAATAAATGGCCTCAAGGCTGATCTGCCTGTCTTTAAAAAAAATCAAAGAAAGGAACAATTTGACCACCCTCAACAGTTGCACTTCTCTATCTGAGAGGACACAGGTCACTTTATTCAACACTACATTCTTCCACAGGTTATTGAGGTGCTGAAAAATGCAGAAGAAATGTAAATGATTGAACAGCAAGGTCACTAATTGAGTCTCACAAGTGAGATACAGAAAACTGGCAGCAAGCATTCTCCTTTGTTATATAGGTCTGTTTCTTGTGTATCTACCCTAACATCTCCCAGACAAAGAGCTTAAGATGCCAGAGAGACCAGAAACATTTGCTTTGATGTTGCTCACGCAGCCTGTTGTCCCTCATAGTTCACAAATCTCATTTTTGACCACGATTGACACTTGCCCTCTACATGGATTTAAGAAACCCCACAACAGACAGGTAGAGAATAACCTGCCCTCCATGTAAAGTGGCTTGTGGCTGAAGTTTGGCTTCAGTCCAAAATCATAAAAATGTTCATTCTCCCAAATTTTTCCCATTTAATTTTGATAACCATTCCACTAAGTGTCTCACCTTGTTCTGACTCTTCTTTAGCTCAGAGCACTTTCTTAAAGAGTTTGCAGAGGGCAGGTTTTGCACTGCATCTTGTTCTCAGCAACAGCGGTTGGGCCTTCAGAGAACACAGGGAATGGGGCCAAGATACACTGCCCAAGCCCTCATACTTAGCTGCAAGTACCACTGCTTTTCTGCTCCTGCCTCTAGGATTAGGAGGAGAATCCCATCTGCTGGCTGCTTGTCCAGGACTCCTGTGTAAGGATGGTGTATCCAAATTTAGGAAAGGAAATGAGGTTCATCCCTCTGTTTATTTAGAAGATATATTAATAATTATTACCATGTAACAGATACTGACTTTTGTAGAATAGATGCTAAAATAGTGCAATAGTCACACCTTTCCTGTAGCAGCTGTCTATCAGCTTCATTTGGTCATTTTGAATTTAGTGCCAAAGAAACACTTCCAACCTTGCTCCTGGTAATACTGCTTTATTTACACAACTGGTACAGCCAGGGCACTCTGGGGGATTGCCAAGAGCAAAGGAGTGCATCAGTCTCTGCCTCTGTATCCATTCAGCTACATCCGACCATTAAGATTGTTTCTATTTCCATACAAAATGATGTTCAGGAACGATGTTAGGTTCTGACACTGGCTCAGCCTTTACAAAGCACTGACATGCAGTCATCACCTACACATTTTGCATTTGCATCTGGTTTTCTGGAAGTGAGGGAGTTTCTCTTTACACTCTCTAGTTGCCTCCTCTCAGAGCCCAGTCTGATAGTGGGCTGATGACTACACTAGAGACAGTCAGCTGGAGTTATTCATTGTTACTTTATCTGCACAGGAAGCAGTCATATAGGCACAACATGCATATTAATTTTTTTCTGTGAGCAACCAGTGTTGTGGGGTGAGGAGCAGGAAAGGCCTTGGCTCTCTGTAAGCCCTGCTCAGCTGGAATAAAAGTATCTGTGTTATCAGCCCTGCTTCCAGCAGAAACCCGACATGCAGCCCTGCACTAGCTACTGTGCAGAAAACTACCCCTATCCCAGGCAAAACCGGCACATCCTCCACCCCTTATCCATACCATTTATGTCATGTACTTCAATTTCTGCCTCAGTCCCTGGTCACCGTGGACCAGACCATCGGGTTTACCATTTCAGTGAACTCCTCTCCTGGCCCCTGCTCCAGCCTGGACCTACCACAGACCGCAGTCCCTTAGAAGTGTACCTGCTCCAAGTGGAGCCTTACCTATAAGCCACAGCCTCTCCAGGGTTTTACCTGCTGGGCACAGACCTAGCCACAGCCACAGTCACTTTGTGATGCACCTGTTCCAGCATGGCCTTCTCCATGGGCCACAACGCCTTGAGAGACAGCCCTGCGCCAGCGTGGCCTTACCCACAGCCACAGTCTTGATCTCAACCCACGAGCTCTCTCACTTTCACTCTACTGATTCTCTCCCCCCTGTTCCACTTGTGGGGAGTGAGCAAGCGGCTGCGTGGGGCTCAGCTGCTGGCTGGGGCTGAACCACAACTGGCTGCTCACTTTCATGACTGTCTCCTGTGCAGATAAAGGAACGATGAGTAACTAAAGCTGACTGTCTCTAGTGTTGTAGTCAGCCCACTGTCAGATTGGGCTCTGAGGGAAGGCAACTAGAGGTTGTTACTGAAGAGTTCTCTACCTTGTAACTCCTATTCCTAGGAATAGGAGTAAGGGAAAGAGGAATCAAGACTTTCATTTTTTGTTGAGTTTTTGTTGTTTGGGGTTTTTTTTAATCCTTATTCTTCTGCATAGAAATTAAATGGTTAATTAAAACCAAAACCACCATAACATAAAGACGTGTTAAAACCACCATTGGGTGTGATGTAGCATTTGACAGTCCCTTTCCCATTTGGGAGAAGATGATATCTCTGTAGTTACCATGAACTGCCAGTAGCCTCTGCTTTCCACTGATGAATGAAATATAGGTGTAAAGTATCATCAGGATCTTACACACCATCTCTTTCTTCTTTTTCCATTTCACTTTTTTGTTATGGCATGTCTCTTTATTTTTAATAGATTTATCTATCCTCCATAAACAAATAATGGATCATCATGTATGCTGTAGAACTTTTAAAGATCTCACTGGAACAGTGCAAGTATTCTGAAATGTAAGTAGATAGTAAATAAAAATTCACTGCCACTCTCCAAACGAGTTAATCATAGAATCATAGAATCGTAGAATGGCCAGCTTTGGAAGGGACTGCAAGGATCATAGAGTTCAAACCCTCCTGCCACAGGCAGGACCACCAACCCCAAGTCCTGGATCTACACAAGGTTGCCCAGAGCCCCATCCAACCTGGCCTTGAACACCTCCAGGGATGGGGCAGCCACCACCTCTCTGGCCAACCTGTTCCAACACCTTACCACTCTCTCTGTAAAGAACTTCCCCCTAATATCTAATCTAATCTAACCCCTCCCTCCTTTAGTTTTAATCCATTCCCCCTTGTCCTGACATTCATTATCTACCCCTTTAAAAAGTTTATTCCCCTCATGTTTCTCTGCTCCCTTCGGGTACTGGAAGGCTGTAATGAGGTCCCCCCACAGCCTTCTCTTCTCTAGGCTGAGTAAGCCCAGCTCCTTCATCAGCTGAATCTGCACAACATCTATACATTGTGAAACTTCTAAATGTGGATTCTAATCTATTCTGATGATTCATTTGTTTGGGTTTTTTTAATTTGGGGAGGCAAAAGTATGTGATCCTGCTGAGGAAAGAGTTTGTTCACTGGTTTAGAAGACTCTGGAGCTTCCAGACAAGAAGGGTACAAATAATTTTACAGTAAAACATTGGACATTTTTTGGCAGTTCACACCTGCTTTTCGTTTTTCATTTGTTTTATCCCTGCCTGGACGTGATCCTGTACAACCTCTTCTAATATTTCTTGGAAACCAACTATGTGACAGAATCAGTTAATTGATTGGCATCCTAATTTGTGTTCACAGAACTTAATATATCATGTGACTTTTAAAGGGGAATCTTTAAAATTAGCTGAAGTTATGAAATTTTACAATTATAGGGACAGCCCATCATGCTATCAGGGCATATAATCATGCTTGTTATTTTATAACAAGGCAGCTTCAAATAGCAAGTTATTTATTGATAAATGAGTAAATGGAGATTGAATATCAGGTACCAGGGACTTCAGTAAAAGGTGTTTAGCTTGCCACGGTTGCTGAAGGAAACTGTGGGAAGATGAAGTCACAACATGCTTTCCCAACAAACCATGAGGAATGGGGGAGAAGGATTTTCAAATAGGTATTTATCCCCAGCCATATCCACTAAGATTTCACTGGTGAAAAGTGGTAAAGAGGAATTACAGGAAAGGCAAAGAATTAAAGGAAAGTAGAAAGGAAAATGCAGCAGCAGGTTTTTGTAAAGATTTACTGGAGGGAAAGATGTATTACAATTACACTGTTGCGCTTCTTCCTGGAGCTAAGGAGGTGTACCAGTTTCTACAAGAACGTTAGGCATGGGGTAGAGTAACTTTTATTTTAGACCTGAACATTATTTCTTTTTAGTGTTTCTTTTGCTCTGCATTTTCTGCAGTTGCCGCCATGGCTCTCAAATAGCAATGCCACCAAGCAAAGCAAGGAAAAGCCACTGCTGCTCTAAGGAAAACACACCACAATATGGGAGCTTGTGGCAAGGCCTAAAGGAACATCTGTCCATCTTCATTCCTGTCAAGGAGAAGAGTTTCTACTGGAAAGGAGTCAAAAGAGGGACTGACCACCCCTGAGATCCTGGGTAAGGCATTTGGATGCTGCATGGCTCAGGGCTCATATGTAAGGTACAAACTTAAGAGAGTGTAGACTCTCCAAAGACCTAAATCTAAAGCATACGACTGTGCAAACACCTGTCATGTTAGAGCAGAAGATGGACCGCTTAAGGATGAACTTAGTTCTTGTTGAAGAGAGGAGAAAGGGTTGAATTTTGGAGCTGGAGGACTTCAGCAGGGATAGCAGGAATGACTTAAACTTGAAAGAGGGGACCAGCAAGAAGCAACAGTGGGCAGGTGAGAGCCTCCAAAAGCAGCTGTAGACCCATTTGAAGTGATAGTTTGAGAACAGGGAGAATGAATATTACCCAGTTAACAGGGGTGGGAGCCTCATAGAGTAGAAAATGAGAAAGTAAGTGAAATAAAGATACTGGTGAAGAGGAAAAGCAAAGGAAATAGAGTAATCTGTGATGTAAATTTGCCTGGAAACCTCTGGTGAGCAGTAACGGAGTTTTTCTTCATTACCTCGTCCATTGAGTGTGTAAATGGGCCGAACAACTTCTTGAGCCCTTTTGGTGTATTTAATTCTTATCTTCTGTCACCAATTAGAGGTAAACAGGATCAAGGGGCAACACAGTTAATGCTGACGGCAATGTTCGGTGTAGCGTAAGGGAACGGCTGCTTCAAGTCACAGCAACAAATTATCAACATGGGGTCACTACAGGTCATTTCATCCATTTTACACCTCACAGTGGTGCACGTCTCCAAGGTCCTCATCCAGCTGCTTCGTCATGCTTTGAGAGCTTTATCTCTTTTCTGCACTTCAAAGGAAAGGTAATGGTACAATATCCTTTGCACGGTATGCTACCCCAGCACTTAGGGGCCAGATGAAGGTGCTGGGCAAAGGCGCTTTACAGCACCTGTGTCTTTACCTGACTTCAGTGCTGCGCAGGAGCCGCTTGGGCCTTGCAGCAGGTCAGTCACTTCAGTTCACACCTGGCATCTTAATACACCCAAAAGTGAACGTTACAAACTTGAAAGTATGTTCAAGTACCCCCCTAATGAGAACCTCAGCTTTACACCAATGTCAGAGATCCCCTGTACCATGGAAATTCCCCAAGACTATTTCAGGCCACCTCATCTGTTTTCTGAGAAACATAGAATAGAAAACAGTGGCGCGGGCCCAACAAATGTAAGCTCTATATTCAGCTTTTCTTTGACATTTCCTACTTTCTTTTGGAATGTTTATCTTCTTTCATATCTTTCCCCTGATGAATTTTATTGTAGTTCACTACTTGGAAAAATTCAGTCCTATCACCCAATTTATTAACAAAATCACTCTTTTTTTTAACTGAAAGGATGTACTGATTTTTTTTTTTTTAAGTGGAACACAAAGATTGGAAGACAAAGGGCAAAGTTTTCCATCGTGTTTAGTGTGAAAAACTCCAGAACTCATTTGAAGAAGTGCTGTTCATCTATCTTAAATGTGGGAGGAATTATGGTAAACACCTACTTTCAGTTCTTCTAAGTTAAAAGAAGAGCTAATAGATTGTCTAAGCTAAGACTTCACTTTTTCTTTGAAGCAAATGCTATCTCCTAGAAAATAAACCTTTAGAAAGTTGTTCAGTTGTTAATTATTTTCATTCCTAAAATGTACAGTGGTCTGATTCTGCCTAGCTTCAGCTTCAGGACTTGCCATATTTCAATATACACTGACTGTTATGTGCAATTTTATTGTGCGCTGAAGTTGTTGGTTTACAAAGTAAGTTATTTAGAGATGATGTTAACCCCCCCAAATTCCAGTTGATAAATTGATCTTTGGAATCTCTTACCAAGAAGCATTTTTCTAAACCTTCAATACTTTTCTCAACAGTTTTTTGAGCTATCTGCAATTTCTCTCAGACTGAGGACACTGTAGCTGAATACAATGTTCTAAAAGGATTTACCCTGAAAGAAGGAAAAAGTGTGACTTCTCATCTTGCATTTGATAACCCCATGTTTATGTATCCATTTAGATACTGTCTGCACTGATCCTCAGCCTTGTTTAGACCACAGAATGTGCCTGTCTGTTTCCTGAATATTAAAAAGTGGACTCATTTACATGAGCAAGATGATGACCAGAGAAGGCCCTGGCACTATGTAAGCACCGCTCAGCAAGAACAAAACCAGCCCTGCGTTATCAATCAAAACTGTTCTCAGCACAAATCCAAACCACAGCCCCATGCAAGCTGCCATGAAGAACGTTAACTCTATTCCAGCCAAAACCAGTATAGAGTCCTAAGCCAAAAATTGTCTAGAAATTGTTTTTAACTGTTATCAATATAATAATGCAAATGACTGCACAAAGCTGTACAAGGGCAGCACTCAGCTTCCCACAGTTAACTTATTTTATTACTAAATGACAGATCTGTGCACTATTTCAGCCAGTGGTGATATTTTAAGTTCCCAATCTTGTCTGACATTCGTAGTTTAGACTGTAGATAGGATTTCCAACTTTACTGAGCGGTCAATATATTTCAAGGCTCCCTTTGTAAGTGAGCATCATGTCGTGTTCTCTGCGGATCCCTCCATCTGCCCCCACACAAACAACTGTAGGATCAGACCCTAGCTGGGCTAGCAGGACAGCTTTCTCAGAAATGTGAGGTAGGAGAAAAGTAGCTTGTCCATGCCCCTCTTCACCTATTTATCTGCAGGTTTCCTATAAATTTGGACCTGCCTAAACAGAGCGCTTGGCTGGTACAACACAAACTGTACATAGCAGCAACTTACAGTGTCAAAAATTTACCAACCTTTAAATCTTGTCCTTGCCTGAGCTAACAATACTTACTGTTACACTGGGTAGAAAAATCATGTTACTCCCATAATTAAAAGCTCCTTCATGAATAATAAATACGCTCTTATTTCACCACATTAAAATGTAATTATTAAATGTGCATCCCATGTTTATATAGGAGGAAGGCTGCCAGCCTCCACAAAATGAACTGAACTCTGGAGTCCTTAGAAGGCCTGGCAGAAACTCTGTTAAAGTTGGCTGGCACTTTTTTGCTTCTCCTTCAGAAGTATCTTTTTAGCTTTTAGGGCTACACATCACCGAATTTTCCATGTAGTATTTTAAAAAATTTCCTCCTGCCTCTGTCAGTTGGCGTGTAAAACAGCTTTATTGATTTGGTCACTCATAAAATAAATCACTTTAGGAGAAAATTAACCTATCAGCAAGAAAACAAGAAAACAAAGGGAAACTTCTGCATTTTTCAGAACATTGTGAGAAATATGCATTTCAGCAGGTTCACAAGCTCTGCTGGAGCATCAGGGACTAATCAAAGTTACTCTACACCACCTGCTGAATCAAATTAAACAGACAGTCTGATTAAAGTGTCGGTTTAGCCAGTGGCTTCAATTTCAGTTTTTCATGAAATAAGAGTTCCAACAAAGAATTATGGAAAGAGCCTGTTAGGTTATCCAGTTCATTCCCTGTCATTACTAAATAGTCCCTCCAAAGACATTTTATTCCAGTTTGTTCAATGCAGTTTCAAAGGCATGGAAAGGCACAAGCCACAGCTGCTGCCCGCGGAATTTACAGGCTGCTAAAGCCTGATCTCTACCTTGTTATACCAGTAATGGCCTTCTTTTTGTAATAGCATTGTATCATGTCTACATAAATAATGCCCTTGCACCTCTCTGTGTGGTTGATATTTCTATAAGGCAAATATCTGAAGGCTCTGTCAGAAACTCCCAGTTCATCATCATTTACCTCAGAATCATTGCATGAGAGATTCTCACCAGCACAAGGTCCTGTCTGTAAGGAAATCCTCTAGGGCCTGGCACAGTAAACTGCAAGCTCCCCTGGACAAAGTAACTCTCTCCTTTGGTACCTGAAAACACCTGCAATGTTTCGAGTAGTGTCAAAACACCCCTAGAATAATTAAAATGCAGTCACCTTTTGCAATAGGTGTCCAGCATGGTTGGCATAGGCTGCATTGGTGGGAAAAATAGGAAGCCTCTTTTCTTGCCTGGTCCTAGTGATGCTTCTATGCTCTCTCTGTGTAGTCAGAAGTTCTTTCCATGCACTGTCTTTGGTGCAATTAAGCTATGTAAAGAGAAAATAATAATAGAAAATATAGTTATATATATTAGAATAATATAAAATTTGACCTAAACAATCAGAAATTGTTTTGAAGTATTAGAAAATCAGATTGAAGTATTAAAGGTTTGGAATCTGGAAAACTTTTTATTTCCTTTTTCTTTAGAAGGCATTTTTTCAGGTCTTTGAAAATCCCTTTGGAATCCCCATGCTTTTCTGTGTGGAAGCATCCTTTTTTTACTGAAAAAAAGCTATTTGATTAAGAAAATTTTACCAGTGTCTTTGAACACTGTTATCAACTCTGTTGTTACAGTTATCTGGAAGTGCAAACTCTTACCAATTGCTACATTGCCCCTAAAGAGTAGCAGAAGATACCATTTTTAAAATAAAATGCCATCCTGAAGGACCTTGACAGGTTTAGAGATGGGCACGAGTGAACCACATGAAGTTCAAGGCCAAGTGCAAGGGATGGACAATCCCAAGCACAAGTACAGGCTGGGCAGATGATGGATTGAGAGCAGCCCTGAGGAGAAGGACTTCGGGTGTTGGTTGATGAGAAGCTCAACATGATGTAGCAATGTGTACTTGCAGCCCAGAAAGCCAACTGTATTCTGGGCTGCATCAAAACCAGCGTGACCAGCAGGTCGAGGGAGGTGATTCTACCCCTCTGCTCTGGTGAAACTCCACCTGCAGTACTGCATCCAGCTCTGGGGTCCTCAGTACAAGAAAGACATGGAGGCAGTCCAGAGGAGGCCATGAAGATGATGAGAGTGCTGGAGCACCTCTCCTGTGAAGACAGTCTGGGAGAGTTGGGCTTATTCAGCCTGGAGAAGAGAAGGCTCCAGGGAGACCTTCCAGTACCTGAAGGGGCTACAGGAAAGATGGGGAGGGACTGTTAGGGAGTTCAGTGACAGGACAAGGGGTAATGTCTGTAAACTGAAAGAGTGTGGATTTAGATTAGATATTAGGAAGAAATTCTCCCCTGTGAGGGAGATGAGGCCCTGGCTCAGGCTGCCCAGAGAAGCTGTGGCTGCCCCTTCCCTGGCAGTGTTCAAGGCCAGGTTGGATGGGGCTTTGGGCAACCTGGGCTAGTGGAGGGCGTCCCTGCCCTTGGCAGGGGGTTGGAACTAGATGACCTTTAAGGTCTCTTCCAACCCAAACCATTTTGTGATTCTATGAAAATACCTGGGAAGATAAGTACAGTTCTGAGCATCATTAAATGCTTAGTGGCTCTGGATCTGGAGTAAGCACTGGAAGAAAGAATCATAGAACTGTAAAAAAATCTTGTCTTAGAGGTGTGATCTATTAGCTGCATGACAAAAAAAGGATTTAACTGGAAACAGTAGCCAATATTCATCTATCCCCACTCTTTCTCTAACAGAGTTAAAATTACATCACATATCCAGGCTTTTATGACTGACTATTTCTGCACTCACTTTCTTCTCCTCTCTACAGTACGCATATGATATGTAAATAACCATAACACCAAATACCAACTCTAGGTTAAACACCTCTGTTTATCACAAGATCTTTGTCTTTATAGTCTGTGGTAACTCTGCAACAGTTGAACTGCAGAGAAAATGCTGCTTTTTCACATAAAGTTTTGACTTCTCCTTAAAGAGAAGGCAGCTGGGAGAAGTTAAAGCTTTGTTTGCCTCTCTCCAAGGGGGCAGCAGACCACCCTGCATCCCCATTCTGGAAATTTGCCACACCTTTAGTATGTGACAATGAATTTTGAGTAGCTCCAGAAGTCACTTACCATAGTATTGAGTTAGGCATATAATAAATGAGTGAGTTGGTTTTGGCTGGGGTAGAGTTAATGTTCTCCACAGTAGCTAGTACAGGGCTGTATTTTGGATTTGTGCTGGAAATAGGGCTGATAACACAGGGATGTTTTTGTTCCTGCTGCTCAGGGCTGACACAGAGCCAAGGCCTTTTGGGCTCCTCACCCCACCAGCAAGGAGGCTGGGGGTGCACAAGGAGTTGGGAGGGGACACAGCCAGGACAGCTGACCCCAACTGATCAGAGGGATATTCCATACCGTATGATGTCATGCCCAGCAGATAAATCTGGGTGGAGAAGGAGGAAGATAGGTACATTTGGAGTGATAGTGTTTGTCTTCACAAGTCACCGTGAGGTGTGATGGAGCCCTGCTGTCCTGGAGATGGCTGAACACCTGCCTGCCCATGGGAAGTGGGGAATGAATCTCTTGTCTTGCTTTGCTTGCGTGTGCAGCTTTTGCTTTACCTGTGAAACTGTCTTTATCTCAGCCCAGGAGTTTCCTCACTGTCACTCTTCCGATTCTCTCCCCATCGCATGGGGGAAGGGAGCAGCTGTGTGGGGCGCAGTTGCTGGCTGAGGTTAAACTGTGACAATGAGCCCCATTGTAATTGTGGTTATTTAGGTTCTTTGTAGTCTAATTACAAGCTAATTATTTTTAAACACAGTGTTGAAAAAAAACCCCAAACCTGGGTCAGTCCCTGGCACGTGTGGCACACGTTGCACGTGTGGCACATGTTCCACGGGGGCATTCAGAGCACACACCGCGACACTTGAAACCTAGTTTTAAAAAAGCCTTAATTTCACTAAATATCGACTGTACCTGTCCTAAATATATATATATATATTAAAAAAAATAATAACCATGCAGCATGGTTCAAACACAAACCCTGCCAATTAATCAAAAAAATATGCCCATGGACCTCATGTCTGAAGTGTGCTGAACAAAACATTGGGTGCAGTAAGGGTACGGTACTCCAGGGTAAGGGCTTTGGGAGATGGGAAAGACAACCAGATCCTTGCCTCCGTTGCTCTGGTACGATGCTGGGGACAACTGTAGTTGCTGTTTATAAGCCCTGCGGGCGCAGAGGTTCCTTGACAAGGACTGTAACACTCCGAGCTTGGGGGAGCCTCGCCAAGCGCTAACGCTCGGAGCATAGCAGTGCTTAACCCTCGCTACTCTCCTTGATCTCCCCGTCTCAAACCGGCCGCCCCCCAGCCCTCCCCTCCTGCCCCCACAGCCAAGGAGTTCTCCGGAAAGGAGAGGGCCGATGGCCCCGGCGGGCGATGGAACCGGCACGGACTCCCCGGCTCCCTCAAAGCTCCCCTCTCCCTCAGCGCTCCCAGCCGAACGCCCCTCAGGGCGGATACACACGGAAGCCGCGCTGGTCCCCGCCACCGCCCTACACCGCGCCTGCGCGGAGCCGCCCCCT
>VZTU01008533.1:124408-216492 GCA_013400835.1 Zapornia atra | reverse complement strand
CCTCCTGCTTGGGTTCGCTGCGCGGCCCGCAGCGCTGCTGCTGCCGCCGCCGCCTGAGCAGCCTGCGAGGCGGCGCCGAGGGGCTGCTCCTCCCGCCGGGGTCGCCGCCGTCGCTCGGGCGGGCGCTGGGCACCCACCCCAAGAAGGAGCCGATGGAGGCGTTAAACACGGCTCAGGGGGCCCGCGACTTCATCTACAGCCTGCACTCCACCGAGCGGAGCTGCCTCCTGCGGGAGCTTCACCGCTTCGAGTCCATCGCCATCGCCCAAGGTGAGCGCCGACTCCCTCGGACCCCGGCCCGGCGGCCCGAGGGCTGGTATCCGCCGCCTTCCTCCCCTGCCGGGGCCGCGGTGGGGAGGGGGGAGGGGGGAGAGGGCCGGGCTGGGGCGGGCACCGGGCACCCGAAGTTTGGCGTTGGCTGTGGCGGGTCCTCCCGCCTTGGCCCGAGCGACTCCTTCGGGCGGCCGTGCGAGGAGGGAGCTCCAGCAGGACGAGGCATCGGGAGCCGTGTGCGAGTGTGCTTTAGCATACTCGGGCATAAATTTCAGGGCGCACAACCTGAAATTTAGTTTCCAGAAGCATCTGCGGCACCTTCCGAAGTTAAAACGACCCCCGTGCCCTGCGTGTGGATGAGTCGGAGAGGCCCGTGGGGAGGGGAGCAGAAGAGCCCGCGTGTCAGGGGTTGCACCAGCGTCAGGAGGACTCTCTAAATTGATTTCAGCCCTCTCAAGAGACGCTGGGCTGCCGCTGCTCCGGGGGCTCATTCATGAGTTACGCTTCCCGGCGCGGAGAGCTGCCTGCTTGCTGGCATTGCTTCTGGAAGGGGTTGGCCCCAATGCAGGGAGGTGTGTGTGTGCTGGGGAGGTTTGTAGATGTGTCTCTGAATACAGTGCTGTGCAACACCGATTAAAATAATTCACAGTGATTTTCTTTTTTCTGTCTGATCCGACCGTTCTTGACAACATGACGATTTTTCTTAAGCAAATAAAAACCTGTCAAAACCAAATCCTCTTAATTACAGCCTTGGTACTTCTGGTTCTGATGTTCAGCTGTAATTTATGGTCCCTATTGCAACGAAGATGATAGCAGGTACTTAAAGAGATCAGTGTGCATTTGATCTAGGCCTCTTTGTGACTTTGATAGTGGCGTGCCCTTGGAAAGGGCATTTCTGTGCCTTCTGGCTCTTCTGTACATGTCTGGAAGAAATCTTGTGGGCAGAGAACAGGTCTGGGGTCAGCTCTGCCACTTTCACGGAGTGACAGAACCGTCTCGGGTTCCTCTTCAGTATTGTTTATAGCACACTTGCAAATAAACACTAGTGTTTCTAGTCGGAGCCAGAGTAGTTCAATGAAACGGTTCATTTTCACTGCTGCTGTTTTGCAGAGTGGTTGTGTTTCTTTTCCAACACAGTGGGAAGTACGCCTTGAGCTGTAAGTCGATGCTAACTTTTGAATACTAACAACTAAAACTCTTCCTAAATAAACCTGTCTCAGCTTCTGCAGGGTTCTCACTGTAGGGGTTTTTGTGTGAGTTTCTATCTCGGCGGTTACTGTCCAGGTGAAACTGAGTTGCTCGTGGTGCTTCTGTGTACCTGGAGGATATGTTGTGGATATCAGAATGAGACTTGAAAATGTATTTTGCTATAAAGTCTCAAAACTTACACAGAGATAATTCAACAGATGGTCCTATTTAATATTTTGTTGCTCAGTTGTCAGCTATAGCTTGAAAGTCTCCTGTAAAATCCTGTGACTTTCTGATGATTCAGGATTTAGAAGACAGAGTAACAAAAACATTAGGTTGAGTTTAGAGACTTTACTGTATGGGGCTGTGTTTAGTAAGCTGTAAGTGTATTCTATTAGTGGAACTGGCAGTTCACTTGCGCCTGAAACTCTGAGCGTTAATCTCACCAGAGAGATTGTTTGAACAAAAGCTCAGTTGTGGGCTCTGTAGTCTTGCAGATAAGGGCTGCACAAAGTGGCATAATGCCATCAGACCTTGGTCCTCGGAGTCAGATTCTTGATCTGCCCATCTAGTAGCTTGATAAGACTTTTTCAAAACAACCTTTTCCATTAGCCAGCTCCATTCATGTGTTGTGTTTGGTTTTTTTCTTCTAACTAGGCAGCAGCACAACAGCTGTCAGCTTTTAACTGAGAATTTGTATTTCTTCATGTGCAGAAAAAGAAACACCATAGCTAAGAAGGGCTTCTAGTAAGTCTGAGTAAATATTAAAGAAAAAACCCTGTTAAAACTGCAGTATGTACCTTGAGTATGTTCCCTGATAGTCTAGATAATTAAAATTATATGAATGAGAGAGAAGGTGGCACAGAAATATTTCTATGTCTGTAAAATAGGTGCTCTGGTTTCATTAGATGTACCCACTGTAGTGCTGGATTCTCTTTCCTGTGTACATGTGAGAGCTGCTCTGGGCTGGGGAAGGGAAGCGTAATGCCCAAAGGCCCTGGTGGGGTCAATTGCCTGTAGCTTCTTTCTGGAGGGGGTTGACACAGAATTCAGATTTTATGAGAAGAAAGTCAGCAAATGTAGAACCAGGCTCTTGAAGCATGTCAGATCTGTATCGTCACTCTCGACGTCAAGGAGTGCCAGAAGATGGCAAAGTGAACAGAAGGGCTGCACTGGAAATAAAATTTTACGATTTTTGGGCTAGATGCTGCTATTCTGCATTTCACAAGCTTTATTGTGTATGGTTAGATAGTATTTTGTGTGCTTGCTCTTTCCTGCTGCTGAACTGGTGACTGCGTAGGAAAGATCTAACTAGGTACACAGGTTGTGAGCGCGAGTAGCAGATGAGTGAGAGGTATTTGTGCCCTGCTTTCCAAGGACTTTCTCCAATCTACTAGCATCACTTCAGAATTTCAGATGGTTTTGGAGGTTTGTTTTCTTCCCAGTCTTCTCATTTGGTGGCAGCGTGCTGCAGCTCCCAGTAGTGACCTCATCTAAAGAATCAGCCGGTTTTACTCTTGTGTTGATTTCCAATGAAAGTGATCCAAATGTGGCCTTCAGATTCACTTGTCTACCTGCTGAGTAAATTCCTGTGTCCTGTTTGAGTCCGGGAAAAAAAAATCAGTCTTTCCTCAATCATGAAATGCCTATGCAGTTTTGCTGCTGTGCTTAAGCTTGTTTTGTGCCTGTGATCTTTTCATACTTCTATATGGAAAGGGAGGTCTTAGTCCATATCCTTCTTATCACAGTCCTTTTTGGGTTAAGTTTTGACCTTCTTCCTTCACTGCCTCTTCTGTGCCCTAACAGACCCCATATCAGCTAGGGGAAGCTGTCAGCAATATGGGGAGACCTGGGCACATCAAGAACCAAATGGGGCCTGTCCCTCAGCCCATTCCCAGGCCTACCACCAGAAGGATGCAGTTCCATCAACTAATTGCCCTAGCGCGAAATATGACAGGACACACTATCTGTGGCCTCCGCTAATGGCAGAGGCTGCAGGGACACCCACCCTTTGCCGCGGCTGCTACGCTGAAGGACGGTCCTCAGGTAGGTGAGTCGTAGCTGTTGTAACCTGTAAGTTAGGCGAGTCTCTGAAGCAGTTAACTTAACCCACCTGTTTGCACTGTAGTCACAAATCTGTAGGTGGGGAGAGGTTTGTGATGGGGTAGCTTGGAACATGTTCCTGCCTTTAGGTTGTCACCTGTGTTACCTGGGCATTTAAGTCTGGACACTTACAGCTTGCAGGTTCCAAGCACTAGCAGTCAGTTTCAATGGCTTAGCTTCTGGAAAGCTCTTAAACATCATGTTGTTAATAAACACTATGACTCTTCTGTTTGTTTTAGTGCTTCAGTCAGAGGACAGAGCTCTTTCCTGTGAACTTGTGATTAAGGATGGCTGTGAAGCTGTGCTTGCTTACCTGGGAGCCTGAGCTAAATAAGAGATGGGGCTTGCATAGGAGAAGCTGGGGGGAAGGCCACAAAATGGAATTGTTCTCAGAATATATTTTGAGCACTGTCCTGGTTTAGACTATAATCTGTATTTTGCTACCATAAAATTTAGTAACAGTATCACTAAGTTACTCTTTCTGAAGAAAGCTGCAAGACCTTTGTGCCTGATTTAGTTTTCCTTCTTCATTAAGTCTTTATCTTCCTCCTTTTTTTTTTTTTTGCACCTCCCCTTTCCAGTACTGGAAAGGTGAATAACGTCTCACATTTTCCCAAGAAGAGGTTTGAAACTGTTTCTAAATTTCAGTTTGTTTCTTGTGAGCATATGGGCTGCACCAGGTGGAGAAGGTGTCTGTGCACTTGGAATACAAACATTGTCTTTTTCTTTCTCATAGATACAGAAATGCTGAAGTAGCAAGTAGACCAATTCATTTTAAGTGTAATAGTTCTGCTTTGGTGTTTGTGGAAGTGGTGCCCCGCGATCAAAGCTCAGTTTTGTTGGCAAGAGACAGTCAAATCCTCTTTCACTGCACTCATCTCTTTCATGGGGGGAAATGAAAGTGTAAAAACCTTACTGATGATTTGGAGAAAGATTTAATGCCTCTGACCCTCTATAGCAATATTCCATTATAAGAGTGGTGTTAGAAGGATGGTGTAAGTTGTCTCTTAAGAGAATTTATATTCAGGTTTTGTACCTTTTAGTTTCCTGGGAATGATTTATGAAAGCATTGCTAAACAGTGCAGCAAGCCCAGTAACAAACAGGAAAAAGACTAAAGAGTTCTGTTTGTTTATATAAGAAATATTAAACTTGGGATGTCTGTTGCATCTTTATTTCTTCTAGAGATACTGTTATTCTTGTCTGTGCTGGGTTAAAATATTCTTGAGTGGCAATGTAACCATTTTCCATTAATCATACTAACATGATACTAACCATCTCAGGTCTTGGTAGTAAGAGAATCTATTTTTTTCCCCATATTTTGTTGCAAAGATGGGAAAACAGGAATAATTTTCCCATCTTTGCATGCATACACAATTATATATATATATCACACAATCTATATCTTCATGTGTATATATAATATTAAAATATATATTTTAATATGTTATGTATGTGCATTGAACACTACTCCTTGAAAGCACAAAGTTGCATTTTATATTTTAAGTAGAAGGCTCTTGTGATGTGATCACTAAATAAAAGGCTTTCCAAAGTGTAATTGCTTGTTTCTCTGCCTGTTGAGGTTGTGTATTAACTGGAAAATGTGAAAAAAGTGGTAGCACTGCAGTCTTGCCAGCTAGCTTTGTTGGTTTAATTTGCACATTGTGGAGAATACAGTCTGTAGCTAGATTCTCTTTGAAGAAACTGGTGTGTCGTTGCATAGGTGATTTAATAAATAATCTGAGCAAACTGGTTTGTTCTGACAGAAGAATGTTAATAATTTTAAGTTACTGCATCTTGTATTTATTTAAAAAAAAAAAAGTGCTGTGGGTAAAGGGCACCACCTCCCTACCATCATCAGGGCTGACACCCAGGGCAAGATCTTTTTGTGGGAATTTGCAAGCTTTTAGCCATTGTTGGTTGAAATCTTACTTTGATTTTAGAAGAAACATCTCTGGTTTGTGATGTGGTGTTAAACTCATGAACTCTAGTCTACTGGAGTAGTATAGTTTGAGCTTAGGTGCCTTTGCTTTCACAACTTTTCTTTCAAAGTTAGTTCAGAAGACTGCAAATGCCATCAAAGATAAACAGATTTCACTGAGGTTTTTAGACACTCCAAACATGATCTCCTGTGGAAAAAGATTCCTTTTGTTGCATGAGTCAGAAGCTTCTTGCTAGTACAAACGCACCAGTTCATTTGCTGTGCTGCCTTAAAAACACTCAGATTTTAGTACCTTTTTTTGTTAGAACTTAATCTGTATTAACTCAGCAAAGCACAGTCCTAGAATTACTGGTCTTGTTTAGAGAATGGTTTCACAGTTGGAGTGTGAAGTCTCTTGGGAGGATGCCCATCCTGCTGAGTGGGGAGAAGGACCTGGTGTGCTTTGGCAGGTATAAATGCAGTGGTTCCCTCTCTCCTCTATGGGCCCAACGTGTGCAGGTGAACTCTGAGGTGTGCATGCAGAAAGATCATCTACCTCTCCCTTACTATGATTTACATCAGGAAATTGTTGTTTAAATTAAGTTTTGATTGCTAGTCTAGGAAAAGGTTGTGGACAAGTATCTAATTTGCAAGTTTCAAGTGCCTCATCCAGCTGGTAAAATGACAAACCATTACCTGCCTGCCTGCACTCCCTTTGTGTTCCTAGGCAGCTACAGAGTACCCCAGGACTGTCACTAATCTCACTGCTGCGTCCAAAATACTCAGTGATGAAAGGAATATTATATGTCAGATGGAAGCATGTGCTCCTTTTCTCTTTGCTTCTGAAACGTTTTCTTTCCAAAATCAATGAGCTTTCTCATGAAGGTGCAGAAGGAAGAATGCTACACGCGCTACTGATAGTTTTCCTTAAAATGTATGGATAGAACTGTTCTATTTTCAGATGGCTGTCATCTGTGTTATGCAAAGTATTTGATTACCTGTGATAAAGTAAGCTATTATAAAAGGCTTCAGACCCTGAGCGGTAGTTGATACTAGTACTAAATCCTGGCCATTTAACTGAAATAAATACTGTCTTGCTGAGGAGGGAGGGAAGGAGCAAGCTATAGGAGTTACATATTTTCCTAGCTGGGCGGACACTATTTTTCTTAATACTTAGTGAAGAAAGGAAGAAATCATCAGCTGTGTTCAGCCCCTTAGCTGCCATGTGCTTCTGGATTTGGAATATTCAATGCATAAACGCTCTGCAGCTTTCCCAGGCCTGGCTGCTGGAGAGCAGTGCCCTGCCTTCTGCCCTCTTCAGGGGGCTGGGACCCAGCCTGGCCGGGGAAGCCTGAGTCCTGCCCTGCTGACAGCTCACCCCGGGGTTGGGAGGGTGTGACCAGGGATTAGGCTGCTTGATCAAATGAACCCTGCATCTATTCTGTTGTGTAGTGGGTAGAGGTGGGAATTCCACCCTCTTTTTATCCCTAAATTGCATTTCCACTCCTTAGGAATTTTAGTTAAACTTTTTTTTAACGTTTATAGATGCTTGTTATCAGGAAAAATGAACTGCATGGGGAGGTCTGGACACTGTATGGGGGTGCCTCAGTTAAGAGATGTACAACTCCTGAAGTCTTAGTGATATGCCTCATTCCCCAAAAGTGAAAATGTAGTTAATAAAAACCAGCCACAACAAACAAACAAATAACCAAAATTCCAAAGCAAAAAATGGATTGACAAAACCTCAGCTCCAAAATGTTTTCTTGGGCAGTAGTAAAATCTCTACTTCCATTGTTCATGCCAGCACTTGCTGTGTTGCACTAGTCAGTCAGACATTGCCTGTCTTTATTGCAGTGCTCCTTCATGTTTAAGCTTTTTCAGCTGGAAGTGTATTGTTTGCTTGGACTTAACTTTTTAAAATAAAAATTGGAAACTTAGGTAGCTTAGGGGAGCTTAATTTTTAATCGTGTCAACATCTTAATATGTGCATATCTTATGGGAATTTTGGTTACACTGAACAATTTTCAAAAAATTTTAACTTTCAACGGATCTGGTAATTCTTTTTTTCTGCTTTCAACTCCGTGGAGATTATTCTGTTTGAGCTAATGCAGGTAGTACCATGGGATATGGTGTTACTTAAGTATGAGAAGGGGTTGAGGTTTAATGTCATAAACAAGAAAGCTGGTGCTTGGTCAGTTGCGATAAAACAATGGGATCCTGGGCTCCATTAGAAGAGGGGTGGCCAGCAGGGACAGGGAGGTGATTGTCCCTCTCTACTCTGCCCTCGTGAGGCCCCATCTGGAGTACTGTGTCCAGATCTGGGGACCCCAATGCAAGAAAGATGTGGAACTGTTGGAGAGCATTCAGAGGAGGGCCACAAGGATGATTAGAGGGCTGGAGCACCTGCCCTACAAAGAAAGGCTGAGGGAGCTGGGCTTGTTCAGCCTGGAGAAGAGAAGGCTGCGGGGGGACCTCATTGCAGCCTTCCAGTACCTGAAGGGAACTTATAAGCAGGAGGGGATTAAACTTTTTGAAAGGGTAGATAATGGCAGGACAAGGGGGAATGGACTAAAGCTAAAGGAGGGAAGGTTTAGATTAGATATTAGGGGGAAGTTTTTTACAGAAAGAGTGGTGAGGTGCTGGAACAGGCTGCCCAGAGAAGTAGTGGATGCCCCGTCCCTGAAGTGTTCAAGGCCAGGTTGGATGGGGCCCTGGGCAACCTTGTGTAGATCCAGACCTGGAGGTTGGTGGCCCTGCCTGTGGCAGGGGGCTTGGAGCTCTATGATCCTTGGGGTCCCTTCCAACCCAGACCATTCTATGATTCTATGAAAACTATCCTGAAACTGTTTTCTGAAATGTTAAATGTCACTGTAACTCTACCGTTAAGCCACATTCAGAAAGGTACTGTTTTCTGAAATTCATGTTGGTTTTGCTCTTCTGGCTTGATTTTCTTTCATATTCTGAAATTTTACTTGCTTGCACAACTTAAACCAGCTTCTAGACCAAATTCTTTGCTTAAACTTGCAGAAACTTTGCCATATGTTTTTGCAGAGGAGAGTCTGCGGACATTCAAGTGGAATCAGTGTAAGACCTAGAGAGATCCAATCTCCTTGATGTTTATAATGGCTTTTTCCTTCCTGGTAGATACTCCAGCATTGCTTGGAAGATTTTAAATAATGACTTATTGCTGTCTTGCTTTTGAAAACTTGTAGCATCCAGGTATCCCAAACCCCTGGTACCACTTGAGAAGCCAGCGAAGGAGGTAGTGTCACCAGAGGCAACCAGTGATTTTGGTACAGTAAAAAACCCCAACCAAAAAGTGTGTTTGCTAAGACATGGCATTGTGTAAGGGCAGCAGGCTGCTGGTTTGACAGACTTCCCGCTTGCTTGTTTTGGTGCAGATGGCATGTATTGCTATAAGAAATGAAAGCACACGTGTTGTTTGTTTATGTTAGTACAGTGCCTAAGTCTCAAGATTTTCAGTGATCCCTGTAGTACTTTGGGGGTTTACTCTTAATATCACTAGGCAAGTGTTTCAAGTCTGGGTCTTGTGGAAACCTCTGAGCTGTACCTCAGTTTCTAGATAATACCTGACAAGAGATTTCAGACTGTGAAACAGCTTCATTTACTTGAACAAGCTCAGTGTCATCTACATGAAGACTTTTCCTATGAATGTAGGAAGTTACATAGTCCAAACAAAATGCAGAAACATTACCCTTTAAAAGTATGTTTAGTTAACTGCCTTTGTCCTTCCCTGCAGTTAACATCTTAGAAAAGATAAAATGATTGCTCTGATTAAAACGTTTTCCATTGTTTGCATGTGTGTTAGCATGTAATGTATGAAAAATAGTTGTCATGCATGAACATGTTTTGAATCAGAAATGAAGAAGAAATACCTAACAGCCTTGAGCTGTTCTTCAACTGCATGTGTTTGTATAAAATAATGCATTTTATAGTTATAAAGAGAAATATTTTCTTTTTAGCTATCCGGTCTAGGAAGAGGGGAGCTTCTGATGTAGGCATTTTCCTTGAAATGCAACTTTGACTTACAATGTAACATAAACCTTTCAGAGTGATGGATTAGAAACACTTAGACCTCCCTGTAATAGCCCAGAATGAAACGGATCATGTTTATTCTGTGGACACAGAGGTACTGCTTCTGTGTGTAACTGAAATTAATTGACATGGAAGTCTACCAGGTTCTCTAAGAAAGAGCTTACTCATTCAGCTGAAAACTCTTAGCTTTGGTCAGCCTCACTTATTATTTAATCCAAATACGGAACTTATGGACACAGTTGGTGTTGCTGGGAGAAAACCTTTTCTAAAAAGAAAAAGTAAATACAAAACTGACGTAAGCCTGACATGCACACAGAGTACTTAAACAGCCTTGGATCTCCCTGGTGGTTATTTTTCTTTACAAGAAGTGGCTAATTTAGGGAAAAGCTGGACTTGTGTGTGTGTGTGTGAGCTCTTTTGTGCCCCCTTCCTTTCTTTCTCCTTAAACTAGTATGGTCTTATCTCAAAACCCTGACAGCACGCATTCTTGATGTGTTGCTGTCTGTGAGAACTTTCTTTTAACATTGAAGAAGCCCCTTGGCATTTTTGGGATGTCACTGAAAAAAACCCCCCTTGCTTCATCTGAAACACAGGGCGCATTTGTAGACAAAGCCCACAGAATACCAGTTTTAACCCAGCACAGTTCACGCTTCATTCAAAACAATGGGATATAAAATCGTAGCTCTTTTTTTTCCAGTGTTCATTTGCTTTGGCTTCTTAGATGTTTGTATGTTAGTTGTTAATAAAATATGCACCCTAGCAGCTGTAATACACAGTGATACTTGCTATCTTCTTTTTGCTGTATCATTTGCCAGCTTCCATTTGTATGTGATGGGCTCGTTATGTTCATTGCTTTTGGGGTATTCTTTGAGGTTTTTAAATTTAATTTTCATGAACTGAGATGTGTTAGCTTTTGGCAAATTCCAACAGTGGGTTGTTTTTTTTTTTTTTAACTTAACACGTTTCTCTCAAGATAAGAAAAAGGGAAATAGGAAACATATTTAAGTCTGGAATATTAATGTGTTTGGAGATGGGATATATTCTGTATCAACTCTCCTGTCACCTTAGAGCAGACATGAGGAACAGGTGGCTTGTTTTATTATCTCTACTGTTTGAACCCCGGGAAAAAAACCCTTTCCTCAGTGTGCTTGCTAAATACTTCATGGCTTTTAGGATGTCAGATAGGAACATAGGCATTTTTGGAATTAGAACTTGCCTTACTCTTTGGCAGTGATCCTGGTGAAAAGCTCCTGCATGACCTGGGGGAAGGACGAAGCCTCGAAAAATCTTTTTCATTGCAAAAAGAATGGAAAAATTTGAGAGGAAAAAGGCTTCTACAGTGAGGCCAACTTAAACTGAGCAGAGCTGGAGATGTGGGTCTTGGCGATAGCCCAAGCTTTGCTTCCTAAAGCTCATTTATCAGATGCAGTCTGGGACCTGTCAGCTGCACACCAGCAGCTCTTTCAAAACTTTCTGCGAAGCCTTCAGGCAGGGTTAGGAGGAGACATGGGACAGGGTATGTGGTTCTTGTCGCTGCCACAATCTGCCTGTTTGGGGTGTGTTGCTGTGTGTAAAGCTGCATTGCTGTGAAGCTTTGCTATTTTCTTCAAGTCCAAATGCTTCCTGTGAACCAACAGGTAACTGCTGCATTTTGACCTGCTGTATTTTCTTTTAGATGTTATGGGTTTCTGGTTATCTGGTTAAAATAACCTTTTTGTTCA
The DNA here is from genome assembly GCA_013400835.1 of Zapornia atra. Taxonomy (NCBI): domain Eukaryota; kingdom Metazoa; phylum Chordata; class Aves; order Gruiformes; family Rallidae; genus Zapornia; species Zapornia atra. Next base: position 205,232 of record VZTU01008533.1, on the reverse strand, counting down.
AGGCTTTCAATTATTTGCTCTTAATAGCTTTTGATTCTATGCAGTGATCCATCCCTTGCTGCTGACGAGTTCACTGTAACTCATCTTCCACAAAGAGTGTGAATCATCAGACTCCACTAGGATATTATCCCGTATTTCACAGCAGTCTGGATGGGTAGAAGTTGTGGTTTACTTGCTCTACTGGGTTTGGGGGAAGACTGGAGAGAAATGTGCATGGAACAGACTGGTTTCTTTAGCTGCTTTTTTGAATACCATCAGCTTGTGTTTTCAGATTGCAAATAGCCTTTCAATCTAGCTGTTTCTGTGCTTCATTAAGTCCTGGCAACAGGCTGGGTTTTTTTACAAAGCACAAGTAAAATTGTGATGTTACAAATGTAAAATTAACTGTTTTGTTCAGGATGAAGGGATGTAGAAGTTGCCAGCTGGATCCACAGCCATCTTGCCTAATACAGATTTTTGCCAGAGAGGAGAGATGGAAGAACAGCTTGAAATCCTTCCCCAGCCCCACAGTTTTCCTGTTACCTATTTATATTATTTCATGAAGTAGAGTAAATAAACCAAAGTAAATACATAGCTGCAGAAGTGGCAGTGCTGTTATAAATAATCAGCCTGGTGACCTTTTCCTCTTGAAAATGTCAGGCAGACTTGGGATTCTCTGTCCCTCTCCCTGAGCAGAAGGAACGTAACAAAGGCATGTTTGTGGTTCTGATACAACACAAATGGCCTGTGTGGAAGATGACTGCTTCCAGTGGGAAATATGTGACTAGTTCTTTACCCATTTATTGGATCTGGTTTATAAGAAAGAAGGAAAAAATATTTGGATTTGCAGTGTTTTCTCTGTTGGTTTTACTTTTCTGGGTTCGATGCTAGGAACTTACTGTGTCTGCCTTGTTTCCATGCTTATTTCAGATTTTGCAGTTGGATGCTAATATGTCTGAGTGTTGATGTGATTTATGTCTGACCTACTGTTAAACCCTCAGTTAAAGGTGGGGTCTTGGGGGGANCCCCCCCCAAAGAAAACTTTTCCTTTTTCCCAGCCATGGAGGAAGAACACTCAGATGGCTAGTCTGCTGTGGGATAAGCGTTGTGAAGAAGCTGTTGTGTAGGGATGTGACTTGTATGGGTGTGGGTTTACTGCTGGCTTCAGCTACTTTGTTGCAAAGGGAGTGTCCTGCTCTTCTGCCCCAAAAACATCTGGATGTGAAAGGCCCATTTCTGCTTTCCATGCTGGCCCAGCTGTTCTCTGGGCCTTGCTGTATGCCTGGCTAAGCACGAGTGCCAGAGTAAAGGACAAGTCCCAAATACCTGATCAGGAGGGAAGTAGGGAGCAGGAGGAGAAGCATTGACTCACTCCTTGGAGCGGCAACATGACTTTATATCACTTGGAGGTGCAGTTTTGTATTTGACCTCAGGTTCTGTTCTGTTTTCTCATGGGGAAGTGCCACAGGGCTTTTTGTGCTTCATGTGGGAGACAGTTCTGGGATCCCTCTGTGTCCCTAACAGCATGTGCAATGACTTGAACTAGTGAGCAATACTGTTTCGATCTCCCAGGTTACTACTTTAGTATTGACAAATCCTTGCAGTTATGCTTGTGAGCAGTTTTGACCTCAAAATTCATCTTGTGACTAGGTAGGGAGCTGTGTCTATTCCTTTCGTCCCTTTTCCTCTGGCTCTCTGTCCTGGATTACTCCTGGGATCAGTGTTTGCCTGTCCCCCTTTCCCCTTACCCCTGTATCACACATCACTCCTATCGCAGTGGGCATTCTCAGCCTGAATCCATCATCTTCCTTGCTGCTCTAGAAGAGGCTGTGGAAACGTTGCCCAGATTTTGGAGAAGCAGATGAGAATGAGGGGAGGGAAGGATGCTAGAGGCACTCTGAGATTAGCCCCCATTGCAGAGCATGAGACAAATTGTAGGAGCGCAGATTTCACAGCCTCCAGTAAGTAGTGGCGTTACAGGTACCAGTACACTGGTACTGCAGCATACTTTTCACTGCCAAGGGGAACAGTGTTAAAGAGATCAGATGCTCTATTTACTCCCATGTGGAAAACAGAATAGGCGTATGTGTCTAGAAAACCTGGGTTTCAGATGTGGGGTTTGTGTTTGTAACTTACTAATTGTCTAGCTGAGTAGCAGAGCTGGAGATGGAGGGCGTAATGTCAGCACTGATGGGAGCCTGCTGTCATCTCATGGTGAAATTGTGACACAAGAACAGGTTAAAAAAACCCTAACAATGGAAAAGGGAACACGTGCAACAAAGACTGTGTTAAGTGGAACCCTATCTTTCATAAACTGGCCTTGGGTAGTTTCCCAGGCGACATTACATACATGGACGAGCTGTGTAGTACTTCACAGAGCAGAAGTCCCGAAGTGGCTCTGCTGGGACCGTGTGCCCAGCTGTGTCTTGCAGCGGTGTGACATGGGCTGAAGCTTGCAGTAGCTCTGCAGAGATGTACTGGCAACTCAGCTAGTTAATCCTCCTACTAAAGGCTGCAGAAACATTGCCCAGGAAAAGATTTCTTTTTTTGTTTGTTTTTGTTTTGCAGAATAAATTGATTGAGAGAGTTAAAAGTGAACTCGGTCAGAACTGTTCACTTACTCAACTACAGTTGAGAACGGTAGTCTTTGTCCTCTGTTTCTCCATATTTATATATGCCTTTATGTACAAAATCAACACTTTTAATGAATGGAGCAATTTTTTTTGGGTAGAACTTAAAATTCACATGCAGAATAAACTAGTGAATAATGCAGCTACGTAACAACCAATCAGATATTCCATATTCTTATAAAAGCCAAAAATAAAACATTTTGAGGTAAAGTTTTGTATATAGTGCATTGTATCTGTTTTTTATGTTATATCATATAACTTTCATTCCTTCAGCTGTTTGCCAAAGACAGCTGACATTGTGGCTTGGCTTTCACTGTGCAGAGACTCAGATGTTGAAGTCTAGCTAGTTTGACAAAGGCAGCCAAAACCTTTGCTAAGTTACGCGGGGTGAAGTTACTCAAGTGACCAATCTACTGCACTACCTCTAGCAGTGGGTTAAGAATACCTTCATTCCTACTGCCTCTGTATTCATTAGGCATTTACACAGAAAGGTATAATTCACGTAGGTGTAATTTATGGATGGAACTTGGATGATCAGTGGTTTCTTATGGTGTTCTTTTTGGCTGACAGGTATGAATAGTTTCTTTAGGACCTCAGGGGAGCTCCTGCTTTTTGTCTTTATTGCCTCAATGCAGTGAAAAATTAGCAGGACTTTAATTACACTTAATGTGAGTCTGTAACAAAGTGTTCGAACATCGTTTTGTTTATCTGTCCTCTCTGGTGCTCTCACTCTGGATAACTGCCTTAATTCTGAGACACAAAAAGCAATAAACTCTATATGTGTTATTTCTGAGCAGCTTATTTCTGCAGCCTTACTACTTGCTTCCAAGGTCATCCTCAGGCAGGGAGTGAATTTTTCTGCTTAAGAAAAGGCTGATATTTATTGGCATGTGATTTAATAGCAGTTTGTCTTCAGCTTTCTGTTACAAATTATAGCAGAGTTCCCTTAAAGGAAAAGAAGTCCCACCAAACCCATCAAGTTTACTAGTTGCCCTCCTGATGTTAGTGCAGTGCTGTAACTGCCTGCTCGTGGCGTTGGTGGCTGCTGTGTGACTGAGTACAGGTGCATTGCTGTTGCCAGTCTTGGGTTTGGTCTTGCAGGAAGCATCTTCTCTTGCTGATCTGGGTTTTTCCTCGTTTCAAGACCATTGGGTACTGCAAAATTCATTCTATGCTTGGGAGTGACAGTATAATCAGCAGGTGTGTTGAACCAAGCCAGTAAGTATAGCATGGACGTGCCACACTACATCTGCTCTGGGGTATAAGCCCCCTGTGTTACTAATACACTGTTTTGTGCTAGGACAGCAGAGGAGAGAGCATCCTGGTTCCCCTGGGTACTGCGCAGGCTGTCGTCAGTCAGCTTCATCCTCCAAGGGGATGTGCTGCTGGCTGTGAGCAACGGATCATGTGTCTGGGATTGAAAGCCAGCACTGCTCCCTGTTCTTCATAAATCACCTTTTTTTTTTTTCCTTCCCTCTTTATTCTTTTTTGGGGAAAAGAGTGGTTTTGGGCAGGGGGGAGCAAGCATAAGGGAGGGGTGGAAATAAACTCATCTTTCATCACCTTCTCAGATTTCTCTTTGAGAACAGTGCCAGGGGGAAAACTTCATTAAATAAAGGATATTACAATTGTTTATATAACTACCTAGATATTTCCTAAGCACTAATATGTAGGCATCATTGATGCCTGACTCCATCCTCTCTATTTAAAAGTGATGAAAGCCCTCCACTAAATCAGATCTCTTTGGTTGTGTGTAGAGCTCTGATAATTCTTGTTAACAAATCTTTTGTGGTCTCCCACAGAACTGCTTTGCTTATCCCTCTTATATGAACCTGCTATGGAGGAGAGCCAAAACCTAATCTCATATCCTGATAATATGTAGATACCGTGGTCTTACTGGTTTCCAGTTCAACACTGTTGCCGAGCTGCTGCTCTGCTCAGCTGCAAAACAATGAAATGATTGATAGGTATTTACCTGGAACAAGGGAGGCACAAGAAAAATCAGTGCTGACAGAAGTGCCAACACCTCGTTTTACTGAAACACAGTTGGACAAGTGCATTTGAGTGAGATGGATTCCATGCTAACATCAGGCTGAAGTATTTATCTGTTTGGGTTTGTTTCTTTGTAGCTAGTGGGGAGGGTGTTACTAATCCCAGGGGAAGATTTATTCACCAAAGATAAAGAGTTTGCTATGCTTCTAGGAGGTGTTCCCCCTTGAGCTCCTGGGAACTCATTCTGTCCCTGAGCACTGATGTGGAGAGGGTGAGGAGGGAAAGAAGAACCAACCTGCATTTGTGATGATGGCATTACTTTGGGGTTTTGAGGCAGAGAATTGTGAATCTGTGGATGGCTCATTCCAGGCAGGGAATTGCTGCAGCCAGGTTATTTCTCAGCAGCACTCAAGTATCACTGGGTTTTTTTGTTTCTTGTTTTGTTAAATAATATATAACCATTCGCTTTTGGAACACACAGATCAGACTATAGCATTATTGTTCCCATTCAATCTCCTATCAATGTTAAACATGTTCTGGGCATTTCTACGTGAACACTGCAGCTGTTTTTCTTTGAAATAGACAGCTCAAACCCCCTATTTGAGTCCTTACTCTGCATCTCTGTTACAAACTTCAAGTCTTTTTGACATTGTCATAATTTTAGGTGATTAACTCCTTTGAATCTTGAGGCAAGCATCTTCTTTCTAATCTTCAGCTGCAGTTTGAGACCTTGTTGAGCAAAACACTGCAAATCCTGTTTTGGTGTGAACCTGTTTGAGTAGAATTGAAAGGCTGACCTTTAAGTTTATAGAGGTTATTAAGTTTATACTGATAGAGAATTGGATTAGATCAGGGAAGAAACCTTTTAAGGGTGAATATTGATTTGAGCCAGCTTGTGTTTTATGCTTTCTCCTAGCTTTCAAAACAGGATTTCCACCTTAGGTTCCTGCGCTTTGTTAAACATATTTATGAGGATATGAATAGTGTATCGTTTTTGGAAGGGATACTAGGGTAAGTCTATTGTATACTCACAATATTTGATGATGAACATCTAGTGAGCACTGCAGATAAACTGGAAATTAATTTTTTGATATTTAAATGTAGACTATTCTGTCTCTGAGAGATAGTGTATGTTTCTGTTGCTAAATGCATCTCTGCTAGGGAGTAGCTACTGACTGCCGGGCGATGCGGTGCAGAGTAGTTGTTCCCAGTCATAGGTTTGTTTTTTTTTCCTTTGGAGCAGGCTTGTGGCATCCATTGTACGTGGCGTTTAGCCCTGTGTTTGTCCTGGGGCCCACATGTCCAGGCTGCCCACCTGCTTGTAGGGAGTCCCAGGAGTGACCTGTCCCTGAGATCACTCTGGAATTTTGTTCCGAAGGGAATTGAGTGGCTGATGCCAGAAGCAAATGGCACTCCTGCAGTGCTTGTTCAACGCCTGCTCTGCTAGGTACAGCAATAGTTTCAAATAAAAGTGATAATCTCTGCTACCTCAGAGTTTTTCAGGGAGGGAGATGGAACATGATCACTGTAATTTTCTGGTGTTACACTATATATATATAAAAAAATCTTTAATGCTCATAGTGTCCTAACTGTATTTATGCAGAATATTTGTTTGGACAGTTATCTTTTCAGAGGTGATAGAGATATTGTATCATGTCCTCTGTCTATTCATCGCCTACTAGTGCTTTGCTCAGCACTCTCCTGTGCATGTGACTGAACGGGCCAAGAGCCAGGTTTATATTTAGCACTGCACGAGTCAGCATCCTTTCATGCCTTAATTGCTGTAGTAACAGGAAACCATTTGTGAGTTATAACAAATGATGCAGAATTTTTTCCTTTGCTGTCAGCCCATAGATTGTTTTGTTTTTTCCCCCCAATCTGGAACAGTAAGGGAACCAAATCGAAGATCAATGAGCATGGCTTTTCAACTTTGTGTTTTGCTTTGTGTACTGAGATTATTTTTTTTTTTTGGCAGGCTTTGTTAGAATATTAAGAAAACCAGAGGAGGAATAGAGGGAGATGGGGTTGGGCCTTATGAGCTTATTCTGTGAATGAACTCGTGCGTCACAGTCAGTCGGAATTTACTTCTGAGGCTCCACCCCTACCTAGATACTGAGCAAAACAGTAACAGACATCTCACTTCTAGGCTCCAGTCCCAAATCTGGGGGATAAAGATCTTCTTTACTACTCACATGTACCGCCTCATGTTGAGCCACATCATTTGGTTTGATTCCCAGTGCTGTGTGAGTGAAGCCCTTGCTGTCTCCTTGTGTACCTGAATGATTTGCTGAAGTGACCTGCGTAGGTTTTTTGGAGGGAACACATTGATGTATTTGAGACAAAGCTCTGCCTGATGTCCAGATTAGGTGCTAACCTTCAGAGCCTACAATGAGGTTATAATGGATCTAGATTATTAATATCCTGTATATTCCTCCTCCTTACTTTCTATTCATTAATCTTAACAGCTTCATCACTATTTAAAAAAAAACCCCAAACAAATCTATGAAACACTCCTCATGTTCTTGTCCCAGATTTAACAGTATTCAGCTATAGCATGCATCATCTTAGAGTAGCCCTGGCCATAGTACCTCTTATTACTGTTATGTGTTTCCTGCCCCTGGGTGACAGTAACAGATTTTGCTATAAAATTTGATGGCAGTGTTAGCTGCAATTTGAATAAAACATAATAATATGTGCCTTTAGGCTTGCAAGTTCCTTTGTGTGCCAGTTCTTAAATAATTGATAATTCAAAAACTGGTGATGACAGCTTTCTAGTTTGTTCTGGGCTGGTTTTTTTGTTGGTTTTAGTTTTTATTTTAATTGTCTGAATAAATGTGCCCCATTACCTGTAAGTCAGTTGGGAGTTTTTGTCAGCTAAAAAATAATCTTAAAACCAAATTGCAAGTACTGGCTTGGTTTAAATTTGCTACAGTTAGCAGAGTTGATTTAACTTGCTGGATTGGGGCCAAGTTGTGGATAATGATATTATTTATGTTGACAATTTTATATTTCCCCCTGGGTTCTATGTATAAAAAAAGTAAATAGTTAGCAAAAGAAGTGATACTGTAAATTCAAAAAAGATCAAGAACAAATTTAAGAGACAATTTTGATTGTGGTTTTTTTTTTTTTTTACTTGCTCCCCAGACTTTGCTAATGCAGGGCTCATGAGCTGTATTGCACTTGAACCTTGGTTTATAACTTCATTTATGGTAATGAATGTCAGCTATCAAATGACAATATTCCTTGCTCTGCCACTTCATTTTATTCCTTCTGTGGTAAGATAAATTCTGGTCTCTTATTCAGCACAGTGGCACAGGATAAGCTGGTGAGTGGCTGTCGTGATGGACAGTACTGGAGTTCTTTAAGTTTCTTTCTCAAGCATTTGAACTCTGAACTGTTGGATTCTGACTGAACTCAAATCTTGCAAGAGGATTTTGCAATTTGGGTTTTTGTTTTCCCCCCAGTGAAACAAGCAAAGGGTATGTTTCCTTTGCTATATGCTCTGAAGATTTTTTTCTTGGGATTTTTTTTGCTGAGCTTGGAGAATTCAAATAGTCAGGACAGCTTCCTGTAAGTGCCCTATTCTGAAATGCATTTTGCTATCCAGAGTTTTTAAAAATTGCTTTAAAAGATTTTTTTTTTGGCTCTCCAAAAGAAGTGTTCCCTTGGTGCCTTAAAACTGCAAGATATGAAAGTGTGTTATGCTTTAAAGAGGTGATATTGGAAGTGATTCTGTAAAAATGTTACTGCTTTCATACCTCAGTGGTTATTTAATTCTTTCTGTTTTTTGTTTTTTTTTAATTCAATCCTCTCAACATCTCAGTTTCAAGCTAAGTCTTGGTCTCTGGAAGTGGAGCTGAGCTAGTGCAGCCCCTTGCCCATAGCAGGCAGTGCCCTGTGGATTGCAGTGACTGAGTGTATTTCAGCCATCGGTGAAGTCATCTGTGTGCTTGAGGCTTGTTTTGGTGCTCCACAGCCCTTACTCCTTGAGCCTGGTCCTGTGGGCACTGTCTGACAGGGGCCTGACCAACCTGGTCTGATTTGTCCCTGCTTTGAGCAGGGTGGGACTGGGTGCCCTCTCCAGGCTGGAGACCATCCTGGCTCAGGCAGGGAGGTGTCAGGGTTGGAGCTTCCCTCTCTGGAGCATGAGCAGGGCTGACCTGCACTAGTTACCTGTCTGGCACACTGTACCTACCCCTGACTCGTTAACACATGTGATCCCAAATCTTTATTTCCCAAACGAATTTTTATCTAGATGTTGCAGGAAGCTGTAAGTCAGGCATCCTTCCAGATGAGTTTAGCAAGACACTTCTGTCGAGGGAGGTTCTTGTGGATGCAGCAGAAGGATGCTGTTACCTACAGAAGAGTTTTCTACCGCTGGACAAGAGTAGTTTGGTCTCCAGGGTACGGTGCCTCCATGCTGCCCTTAGTGACCTCTTTTAACATTTGACTGCGTTAGTGTTGTTGAAGCAGTTTGGGCTCCCTGCTTGGTTACATGGCTCTTTAGCAGAAATCCCATATTACCAAAAGAAGTGATGTCAGTGATGAAGTAAATTTTGTGTATTTGATCCCTTACTGCTTCCCATTACCTTGCCTTCCTCTTTAGCCTCAAAACACTGTTCCCCAGTTCCCCAGCATCCCTTTTTTTTTTTAAACCCATGCCAAGATAATACCTGATGTATGGTCTGAAGGTTTATTTCCTTTTTAGTTAACATAACTGTTGAAATTCCCATTATTCATAGGTGTAAAAGCTTTTTTCTTTTTTTCTCCTACCAAAGGCTTGCCCTCAATTCTTCCTTTTGGTGATAAGTTTCTAAAATCAATTATGTGCTGCTTTGTGGCTGCACTGGCTGGAGTGTAATTATGTAGACTGCCATGTGCTATCAAACTCAGACATCACTTGTAATTAAATCCACAGAACTGATGTTCCGTGTGACAAACCAAATAGTCGTCGGTACTGGTACCCTAAACGCTTCACTTGGGAATTCTGGAAACTAACTGGATATCATAATCAGGGAGAACTATTAAAAGATGTCTTCCTCAGAGATAAAGGGAGTGTTTCCTGGAAGTTTGTGTGCTTTTACAGCTCTTCATCACAAAGTCCTTGGATATAGAGAACCAGACTTAAAGAATACATAGCCCTTCAGTGGGGATGGCTTCAGTGGCAGTTGTTGTGGATGAAAATGTTTGATGCAGTTTATGATTTAATAAATGGTGTCCCATCTCAGAGGGGATGCTGGTCACAGCCCGCTGCAATCCAGGAGAGCTCAAAGGTCTCACAGTTGCTATTGATAGGGTCTGAGATAATTGACATGTGTCAGTTACTCTTCCATTTTGACTCAGCTCTGATGGCGAAATGTTCCGGTACTTTCCACCAGTTGCACAGACTGAGAGCTTCTCTGGCATCTCCACCTTTTGGGCCACGGCCCAGGCACAGGTCGAGCTGTCAGGAGGTGATCAATTGTTGTTCCCAAGCAATAGGGGAGCAAGAGCCTCACGATCCAGGTACAGATGTACCTGGCCATTACTGTTCCCAAGCACAGCAAGAGCCAGGCACATGAAGGGGTTGCCTTAGCACTCTGCCCTGCTGCCCTGGCATGTGGCCCAGGAAAGGGGGAAATGGCACAGAGCAGCTCAAGAGGAGGGAGACCACATGCAGGCAAGTGCAGGAGAAGCTTGTGTTAGGAAAATGGGTCCCACCCTCAGTCCTGTCCTTCCTGAACGCAAGCCGAAAATTTTGGTCTTGACTTTTTTTGGCTGTCTAGTACCAGTGATGGCTGTGGACAATTGGGTTTTGCAGGGCTCTCTTCTGTTTACTGCAGGATGTTCTTCTATTCCTCTTCCAGCCCAAGGCTTGGTGTTTTTGTGGGGTGGGGGACTGGAAATACATTTACGTATTCCTGTAGTTTTTGGGCTTTACTTCTCCAATTTGCACGATGGGTGTTTGTAGAACTTGGGTAGTTTATTTGTTGGCCAGAGGTAAGAATCAGCTCTTTGATAACTGCTGAAGCTTGAGAGTTGTTACAGTTTAAGATCTTAAATGAATGAAATTATTTTGGATGTCAGCATCATGATACTGGTGCTATGATCTGACAGTATTTTTAAGTGAATATTTTAGTTCCTCCTACAACACCTTTGCATATAGGAACGATTTGGAGGCAGGGATTCTTGCTCTAGTCTGCACAGTTCAGACATATGCTCAAATGATTCTCAGCTGATGTTTGCAGTGTTGTCTTTTCATGTACTTGTCTGTCCCAAATAAAACCTGAATACTTGAGGTAGTGTTGTAGGCTCCTATCATGTCTTACCAGTTTTACCTTGGCCTGTAGAAGCTAACTTATCAAAAGCAGGGAAGCAATTTGTCAAAAGCTCAGGGTTGTTAACACCAGATGATAATACCGACTTTTTTCCTGCTTTAAAAAGGGGTCTTAAGCTCCAAATCCACATTAAAAAAAAACCCCAAACATAAAAAAACTCCACACACAACCCCAACCAAATCTAAAGAAGTTTGTATTCTTTCCCTTGCCCCTATGCAGTGTGTAGCTCTTGCTGCTGTGTACATTGTGCCTATTGACTGCTTTAGCTTCCTGTAGAGTCAGGGTCAGGAGTGGCATTCATGTCCTTCCAAGCCCTTATTAGTTTGGTGCCAGGATACCTGAAACATGCACCAAATGTCATCTGCTGGTACTGAAGTCAGTGGTCTCTAATTTCATCATAGTTATTTTTCTTTTCATGCTAGCTAGTACGAAAATGCCTTCTGCTGGAACAGAAATGGTAGGGGAATGGGTTTGCAAACTGTCTCTGGAGGAAAGAAGGTTGTCTGCTGCATGCTTAGAGTACCTCTAAAAACAAATAATGAAATACAGTTCTCTCTAATGACCTGGGTTTTTTTTTTCTAATTTCAGTGTGTTTTTCTAATTTGCAGTAATAAAGATGGCTATCAGACTGCTTCTAATGTGTGCTCTTACTTTTGCATAATGACTTATACTAGTCTAATCTGGTGATAGTGTTCTAGGATTTTGGCTATTAATATTTTTTTAAGTCATAAAAATGTAGATGTGAAGCCTTTTTCTTCACATTTTAAAGCTGTTAATGTAAATTTTTTGCCTACTAGTAATTTGGTAAGAACTTTATATTATAATGAACCTAATTTGTGATGAGCTAGCTAACTTTCTCATTTCATTTTGACTTCTCTAGAGAAGTTGGAGGTTGCACCACCATCTCCAGGACAACTGAAACATGGTAAAAGAAGAATGTTTGTTTGAATGTGATTCAGTATTTGTGCAGTCTCTCTTTTGGAATCGCTTCATCTTTCTCCTACAAGTGCTGGTCTGTCCTCATCCCTGTTGTATGGAGTAACAGAAACCCAAAGCAAGCACCAGCAGTCACCGTGTCATCTTTATTTCATAACACCTCAGCTGGAGAATGTGCACCACGTAGGGAAAGTAGGACAGAAAGCCCAAATGAGAGCATGCTGTTCAAAGCCAGCAGCAAACACTGCTTTTCTAAGCCAAGCAGTGTTGATGCTGCAGTACCTTGTGGGGGTTTTCATGTTTAAGCTTAAAACTACCAACTTTCTTCTTGTCTTGTGTATTTTTAAATGGACTGAGAAGTGGGATAAGTTGCAGAGAAATTGGAAATAGATCTGGTATTATTTAAAATACCAATTAATTCAAATTCTGTTGCATTCAATGTATTTTTGTGGTTTTATGGTCTCTCAGTGAGCAAATGTATTTAACTGAGCATTTTCCTATTCTAAGTATCTACACTTCATTTTCTTGGTCCCCGGAGTTCTGTTTACTCCATGGATTCCAAAATTCTGTCAATGTTGGTAATAATTTGAGCTCTTTTTGTTGCTCCAGAGTTTGGTATGCAAATTTTGAAAATACTGTGCAGATCTCAGTGCTTTTTTTGTTATTTTTCTTTTTTGGGGTTTTTGTCCTGTGGTGGCTTAAAAAAATATTGGAAAATTACATATATTCGGTGCTTTAGCCTCTTACCCATGCATTTAAGAAGCTATATGTGTTCTTCCAAATAGTTACAGATGCCCATATGTGTTGTAGTACCTGAGCATGGAAAATCTCTTGTGTGGCTTTGGTTTTTATATGATTGTGGATTCATGTTGTCTGCGAGAAGTAAATCCAAAAGGGAGTCACACTGGCTTCTCTTCACATGACTGTGAGCTTCATGCATTCCTCTTTCTTCCCTCTTATGTTTGCACCTCTGTAAGTTTTTTAAATGTAGGAATTACGGTTCCCATTTAAAGGGGGTACAGAGAACTAAATAGCTGATGCATTTAGAAAGTCATATCTTTTTAACATTTTAAGCTCTGTTTTAGCTAAGTAGCCTCTCCTTAATGCTGTATGCCTCTCCTCAATGCTGTATTTAGTCTTAGGATCCTTGCACTTTGAGACTCAGTTGGAGGCAACGCTGTGTGAATTCACTCTCATCTCCTTCAGAAGTTTACAAGCTAAAACTTGAGAGGAAATGGATCAGGCAATAGAATATATTTTCAAATACGACTTCCTTGAAGTTTCAGGAATGAAAAGGAAAATAATGCATTAAAATAGATGGAACTTGATTTCTTAATGCATTGAGGAGCAGCTTTGAGTCTAACTTGTCCTCACCATAGTGCCCAAGCAAACTCCAGGTACAGAACTTTAGGCTGAGGAGTGAGATATTTAAGGCTGTATGACACCCCAGTGAGAGGCAATTTATTGTTTTCAGATGTAGCTGAAGGAGTTTTGATAAGAATTGCCTGACTCCAGGCAATACTCCTCTAAAATAGGGATTTTTAGGAATGTGTGAAGAAGATTGAACTCTTGCACAAGAATAGAGGGGAACTTGTGGAGAAAAGGGCTTTCTTTAGAGCAAGAAAAGGATGCAGGGCATGTGGCAAGAAACTTACTCGGTCTTTAGTGTTACTGCAACATCAGGACTGTAAAAGATCAAAATTTGCAGAGTTTTAAATAGTTCTCTTGTGCACTGGTAGGCAAAGGGGCTTCCATCCAGAATTATACATGTACTTGCAAAGGGTAAGTTGGTTTAACAGGTTCTTTGCAAGCCATTTGTAACACTGATATGTAGCAAAGGGTTTTACTAAGCCTGACAAACACCCTCCCCCAAACCACTGATAGGAGTAGTAGGAAAGAGACTTTGTGTATGTTATCTTTGCATCTCTTAAAGGCAGTGGTAGACTGACATTTCAGTTGTTCCTGTGAACTGTCCTGTAAATATTTATTTTCTCTTTGTTACTTATTTCTTTTAGTGTTCTTCCACAATGCATTACCTTTTGTAGGGTTTGGATTCTTGGATAACGCAATTATGATTGCCGCGGTAAGTTCATTATTTAATTACTTGATCCTAGTCAACACGATTCATATTGTTCAACCAGTAAATGAGAACTTCAGGGACACTCTCTTCCCCCTATATCAACTCACTAATTTCTATTTTAAATTTTCTTTTCTTAAAGAAAACATCTGTGTTCTGTTGAGCCTTTGCAGAATGCAAAGGAGTGTTGTTCCATCTAAAGGCCAGTATTATAACTAATTTCACTGAATTAGTGGCTTGCTTTTTTCCCTCGCTTCTAATTTGTACTGCAAGACACATTTCTGATCATGTAGTTAATACAATTTTTGTACTGACTGATGAGAATGTGATTATAATGTGTTGATGAATAGGTCTCAGGGTTTTTCCTGATGTCTTCCATCGTTCCGAGGGATGCAGGCACGTTAATGCTGATGTTTGCGTGTACTAATGTAGCCTGGCATTTCTGAGTATCACTCCTGAGAGATCTTCCTGTTCATTTGGAAGATTAAATAGGTTGGTGGAACAGGAAGATGGATAAAGGCCAAAGATGCTGTTCCTTGTGTAGTGTTATCATTGTCAGTGTGATATTAATCATGGGATCATTCATGTGGGAAGGAACCGGGGGAGTCTCTAGTCTTAGTATCTTAGTGTGTTAGGTTGGAAGGGACCTTTAAAGGTCATCTAGTCCAACCCCCTGCAGTAAGCAGGGACATCTTTACAAAATCAGTTTGCTCAGAGCCAAGTCAAGCCTGACCTTGATGGTCAGGTTAGTGTTGCTGCTGCTTGGAACTTTCTCAGGGTTTGTAGTCCAACCTCCTGTTCAGTGCAGGGTCAGGTATGGTCAGACCAAGTTTGTGGTTTTATCCTGTGGGACTTGAGAAGATCCAAGGGCAAGACACAGCCCACCTGGGCAATCTGTCCCAAAATCATAGGAAAAGATATCTATCCATCTAGAATATGTGCTTCAATTCCTGCACATTGTGCCTAATCTTTGGACCACGTTCTGCTGTTTCATTGTGGAGTTCAATGTGATTTGTCCTTCAGCTGAAAAAGTCAGGAGCTACAACATTGTGTTTTATTTGTTTGCTCGGTATTTGTAGAAACTTCTGTTCAGAGCTGTACATTTGGTTAAAAATACAGAGACAAGGGCTATGGTATTGTCCATTAGGTGGCCATTAAGGAACAGTATAAAATATTAAAAGTAATTCAGAATTAGGCTTTTGTCCNGTAGGAGGGGTGCGGATCTAGAAGATAAATGTCCATTTATCTTGTCAGATTTAACAAAGACCAACAATGCTTTTGCTGGTTGAATCAGCGTAATTTATTTTACCTCCATATCCCTCAAATAATGAGAACTCTTTATTTTTCAGGGAACCCAAATAGAGTTGTCAATTGGAGTTGTCCTAGGAATTTCAACTATGGCAGGCAAGTAATAAAAATGCAGGATGTGTAGACTGACATGGCACGGGCCTATATTATAGGCTGAAAGTGGGCCACAGGGCTGGAAACAGCTGTTCCTCGGTCTTGCAGCTGCCTTTCCTAATAAAGAAAAAACCTATGGTTGAAGCAAGGACATGTTCCATTTGCAGAAATGGAATTACAGTTCAAATAGCTTTTGAAGCGCTTGTTGGTTTTAATCTAAACGTTCAAATTCTGTGTCACTTAAAGGGTATTTGCGTTTCTGTGATGGAACTGTTCTGAATTCCCTAGGGCCTGGTATTTATGTAAATGTATGTATCTGTAAGTTTGCTTGCAGTGCTAAGTGAAGATCAGTGTTGGTGTCCGTTTACTGTGTTGGATGGTGCTCTTGGTGGCTTCTCTGTCACCGTGTGATACCACGGGAAGGCCAAGCAGCCACCCCAGGCCAAAACTGATAAGCTCTGCTCAACACTTTCGGTGCCTCTGCAGTATCAGAGGGAAAAAACTGCTCATGGATCCACCAACTGCAGGTCCAGCGTTGCTCGAAAGCATGTAGATATCTTAAGGAATATGTATCTAGCAGAACAAACTAATCATTTGGAGACATGCAGCCCTCTGTTGCAGTACAAGACAGTCACAAGCAAGCTTACCTCAGTAAGATCTGCTCTGAAATCACATATTTTAATTGTGTAACTTTATTCAATTGTATATAGAGTATTTATTCCTAAACTTGATGTAGTACATGCCTATGTTGAAATGTTTATCAAAGCTACGTACGCTTTTATTTCCAGTACTTGGTGCCTCCTCTGGCACTGGAAGGCCTTTGCTTGGTGGCACTCATTAGCTGCATGAGACTGGTAACCCTGCATGGCTGTTTGAGTTGGAAACATGGAGTTATATTGATTTCCAGGTGTCAGTGTTGTCTTTTTGTATTTGTCAAGCTTTCCTCATGTAAGTTGAGAACCAGTTCCGCTTCCTATTATTGTTAGTCTGCTGCTGTTAGTACAACCTGGAGTAAAGTCAGAAGAAATGTTCTAAGATAAACTTAGTTTGTCTTGTATGCAATATATGCTGAGAAGAGTGAAGGTCACTTGGAGGGGCTGGAAGCGGGTTGGTTCTGTTGGTAATAAACATAATACTTTGTCTTCTTCCCCCTTTTTCTTCTCTCTCCATCCCTCCAGCTGCTGCTTTGGGAAACCTTGTTTCAGATTTAGCTGGACTGGGGTATGTCTGAATTTCTTTTAATACTATCTTTATTTTTCAGTCCTTTCTAGATTCTGTTGGTGCTGCTGAACTAAAGCATGTGCACTGATGATGTGGCTTTATTTTTTTCTCCCCTAGTTCTTGTATTTTGCTTCGATCAACTACATGACTGTAGAAGTGTATTCTGTCCTTGATAAGAGGAAGTTTGAGTATTAGGTGGCTCTTGTTAAAGTTGAAACTGCAATGCCATAGTTCTTAAACAGAATAACTCTTGCTATGGTAGTATTGCATATTTGAAGTGATAAAGTTAGGATTGAGGCTTACAATGTATTCTGTACCTAATGCTTGATTTTAGAACTTTTTCTATAAAAAGTGAGTTCATTAAAATACAAAATGGGGGGGGGGGGAAAATCCTTCCTGATGGCTTTATCAGTATGCTGAAGGAAAAGTTATTCATTAAGTGCAGTGCTTCAAAGATTTCATGATCCTCACTAGAAGATACTGTCAGATCCGAAATTGTTCTTGTTTTCTTGTTCTTCCAGTCTTGCAGGTTATGTAGAAGCTTTAGCTTCACGACTGGGTCTGTCAATCCCTGATCTGACACCCAAACAAGCTGACATGTGGCAAACGCGTCTTAGTGCACACTTGGTGAGTAGCCTGTAGGTAGGCACTGTTTGTGTGGAGCTTTTTGTTTACGCCAATACACAGTAAATCCTTTTTTGGTCCTTTTGCCATTAAACACTTAATGACCACCAACGTTTTGCACATTTCTTGGAAGGTTTAATTATGAGCCTACCATGGAGACCGTGAGATGTGGATCGGTTTGGGCTTGGGTTGTTTTTTGTGTGCAGCAAGTCATGAGGGACTAATAACATGGATATTCTCTGCAGATACATGGGTTGAGCACTGGCTACTGTGACCCCTTAGTAGTTTCCTCCTATACATTCTTCTTTGTCAAGTGCTTGCTATTCCTATACCTGTGCTAGTATGTATTCGTTTCTAACATGCTGTAATAAACTTGGTTATGAAACTGGCTTTCCCCTGGGGAAAACTTCTAGTGTTTGAGTACTAGTTGCTGCTTGGATTTACAGTTTCAGGACACCTGTCTTGCAAATTTCGTTTTCAGGTTGATTGCTTAATTAACATTTAAACATTTGAAGCAGTCCCACTTCAGCAATGAGCATGTTAATTCACTTTAATCAAAGATTATAAGAAGCTGAGTAAAGAAACAGGTATTTTACTTTGCCAGAAAGAACCTTCATGGGAAAAAATAATTTTGCGGATTTAAGGGAAAGAAATAACACTTGCTCAGGAAAAAATAGGGGGTGAAAATCTGCTTTTAACGGTGATAGATCAAAGTGTTGAGCAGGAAGGAACTGGCATGTGGGCTGCCCTCTGGTCCTTGCAACATGAATCCTTCTCAGCAGAAGCAGTCTGTGGCAAGAGCCTGTCATTGCACTGCAGTCATTCACAACAGTTTCCTGGGAAAAGACTTTTGAGCATTTTTCCCTGTATGCTAGCATTTTTCTTCTTTACCTGCTGTCTCAAGTTTCTCAACACTATCTACCTGCTGCTGGTGATGTGGTTGGGATGTTGCCTCTTGTTTCCTCTCCCCTTGACTTTTACATCTAGGTCAGCTGTTTTCCAAGCTTTTTTCTTTTTTTGGGGTGGGTGTGTATGTCTTTGCCTTGAGCTTTTGCAAACCATCATGTTTGTAAGGAATTTCTCATTCCTGACTTTAAAAATTTACATTACCACAAGCAGATACATTTATAAGTGCATCTAAAATGTGTGTGGGTTTTTAACTTCCTTATCTTCCTGACCATTTTACTAACCCTTTGAATATCTGTCTCCTCAGTTACCACCTGTGTAGCTCTTTATGTCATTCCCCTCCTCTTTGTTCAGAATTGTCTTTTATCATGGCACACACTGTCTCTAACCTTGTCATATCTATCTCTCTCTCATAGATTGTGTTTCTAGTCTGCATGCTAAGAAAAATGTGGCTCCCAACCGAAAACTAGAACAAAGGGTCTGTTTTCCTGGTTGTGTTGGTACTGCATAGGAAATGAGTAATCACTGCTCAGTGAGAAACTTCATTTTTTTCCCCCCTTTCTCTAGGGTAAAGCTATTGGAGTGACCATTGGCTGCATTTTAGGAATGTTTCCTTTGTTGTTCTTTGGCGATGAGGAAGAAAAACTGGAAGAAAAAAATTAACCTTTTTACAAGACATATACAAATGTAAACTACTGTACCTCAATTACTCAATTATGCTGTCGATATTTAGGAGTTAACAGACAGTAAAAATGTATAGACTTGGGAACAAAACCTTCAGCATGTCGTTTTATGGAAACACTAATTTATTGTGGCTTTGTTGTGTTCAGTACTTCTTTTTATAAGATACCATCTAACTTTTTATTTAATTGTAAATTTTTGAAGTGTTTTCACTTATGGCAACTGCTGTTTACCACTTTCCCCTTTGACCTTGTTCTTGAATGGATTATTGCTTCAATAATCCGCCATGGATGACAGTATCACTCTTGAGTTGCATATTGGTTGCTTAACAGTTGTAATTGCATGACAGAAATTCCACTGCTGTTCATCAGGTCCTTCAATGCAGATTAAGAAGTAGGTCAGTGGTGAGTGAAGTCCCTCGCTTTGCAAGAGGACTGGTTGCCCATGGATCAGATAGCTCAATGACCTGTGACACTCTAGTTTGCATTTGTTTGATAATTCTAAGTGTCTCCAAATTCTCTTCTAACTTGCTAATTTTCATGCTTTGACAAGGTAAGTGTTTCCAGTGTAGGCTCTTCACCAAGTCCATTTTTAGTGGTGTTTTAACACCACCTGTACTCTCATAGTCACGCCTCTTTTAATTTGTAAACAGTATTTGGAGACTTTGAGAGATCCTTAAATTTGTCTTCCTCATTTTTGAGTCTGATATTAAAGAATTAAGACCAAACTGTTTCAATATCACATTTTTTTAAATTGTTCTGCTTAAAATAAGGTGTGGACAGGGCCAGGGAATGCTTCAGGGTATGAAGGAGTGCTGGCATTGCATGTTTGTAATGGGTGGTTCACTTAGAACAATAAAATGTGTCATCTGTCTGGATTAGAGGACCTGATTTGCAGATTATAACTCTGTATTTAAGTCTTTGCTACATTTTTTTTTTGCTGTGAGACAATTAGTAAAAAAACCAAACCAAAACAGGAGCCTTGAGGCCTTTTTTCTTTTTTTGCCTTTTATTTTTGCAGTCTTTGTGTGTTAGAGATCTGGCAGTGCAGTCACATGTAACTGCTGGTTTATATGATCATGAATAAATTGATTACAACTATTGAATATTCATAGTACTTCAGGATCTGACTTGCCAAAAGCATAATGCTAAACTGATAGCTGTTGATTAGAGGAGTGGGTTTCATACCTGTTGGTCCCATTTGGAAAAGACACTAAAGAGAGAGGCACGGCTAGGGTACTTGAGAAGTTTTATTGATGGAATTGTTAGAATTTCTGAAACCTAGAAAGAAATGTTAAAAAATAATAAAGAGATGAAGTCCCCTAATGACTCTTATTTGCTATAGGAAAAGTCTTCCTGCAGTGTGTGTATGTTCTTGTGGAGCCTGTGGCTTAACTCTTGGTCATAAATCTGACTTGCCTGTTCTCATTTCTAGAAGCCCTTTAGCAGCAGTACTGAGGCTTTGACAGCGACCTTTAATGAAGGTGACAGTGTTGTATCTGTTTTTTGAAAAGCAGACTTTGCAAACTTGCAGTGAGTAGTCCTAATGGCATGGCCTGTATTTTGTACAATAAACCATGGGATTCTGGACCAAACTGTAAAACTGGAAGAAATCTCAGCCAAGCACGGAACACAAATGCACAGGAGTTTTGGCTTGTGTTTTCCAAGTTGGAAGCTTTGTCAAACAAGAAGAAAAAAAAAAAGAAAAACCAAATCTCAACAAAAAACAATTCTGGTAGAAAATTATGTCCCCTTCTCCCAACAGATTGCTGCTGCCTTACAGTACTTCAGTGATCAGGGTTGGTTTAAGTCATCCTCACATTTTTCTTGCCTTAAACTCTGATTTTTTTTTTCCTCTGCATGTGCATTCCTTTCTAGTATGTGTCTATAAAAAGCTGTATTTCCCCCTTGGTTGGTTTTTTTGAACTGAAGTACACATGAAAACAATTTTGTGTAGCTTTTTGTAGCTGCTTTTACAGTAATTCCACCACTGTTCCCTGTTATGATACGGGCATCTTCATTGCACTTTTCCAGCTGTGGTCTTTGCCATCGTACCAGCTGGAACACTGTCTTCATCACTTCATAGAGCTTGTGAGAACAGTCGGAAGGCTGTGTTGCTGTCATGGTAGTGCTCTTTTTACAATGGCAATAGGAAAGACAGTGTACTATTGTTAAATAGTTTGTGCATGTAACATTTTGTTGCTGTATGTGCTACTGTGCTACAACCAATGCTTTTATCAAGAATTAATGAACTAAAATATCTTCAAAGAGATGAATTGTGTTGTCTGGTTAAACTGTTTAGCTGACCACTAAAATGTGGAGGACATGTGACCCATGGTGAGAAATCTTGGGTGTTTCAGGCTGTTGTCCAATACCGTAATTGAAAAGGTGACTTGTTTGGGTTTCAGTATTTGAATGTGAAGAAAGAAATCACATTTTGAGAGCCATAGTGGTTTTGGAGGCTGAGGGAAAGTCCTTGTTGCAGCCAAACTGCCTGCCCTGAGTAGAGTGGGGGTAGCTTGCATTGCCTGTGGGGTGAGTGTGGTACTGTGGGGTGTGCAATGGAAGGTACCTGTGCCTGATCTGTACCTTGTCCCCTCATAAGGAGGGGGTGTTTTTTCTGGCCAATATGGGTGAAAACAATCCCTGATGCTCTGATTGCACTTTTTATACTTTGCTGAGAATGCAGAGCGGTAACAAAACACTCCCCTCTGTTTTCTGTTGTCTTCTTTCTCCTCAATAAAATGAAAAGCGAACACTATAGGCTTATTCAAAGACTTCAGTATTGCTCCATTTCGTTCATTCTATCAGTTGGTCCTGTGTTACCAGGAATTTTTTGTGTTAAAGGGCTGGTAGACCTGAAATTGTGTTTATTTTAAAATGCTGTCTTCTACTGTAACTGAAAATATAAATATATTTTTGATTGTATGTTGTCTCAAGGGACAAAGAACATGCATCTGATAATATGGTTACCCAGATTTTCTCTCCAATATTTTCTCATTCGTGTACTTTTACATAAATTATTTTAATTCAGACAACATTTTGTATTGTCTTTAATTAAATTGTTGACCTTTCTGTAAACTTTTGTACTACAGCAAAGCTGTTCTGTGTTTCTTTATTAGACCAGATGCTGGAGGGGAAATGTTAATAATATCCTGTGGGTATTCAGCCTCAGTTATATGAACCAGGAATTTATTATTTCAGCTATAAGCAGGTGGTCCTTTGTCACTGTTACAGGAGATACCACCATGGAGTGGTACTTCTGTCTCTTCATGCTCGGAAGAGAGCGATTGAAACGGTTAACACGTTTGCATGGTAAATGGTGGCACTTGTGATTAGTACTAGTCATAAGTCCGCTTGCATTTGAGTCTCTGGAATTAACTGAGTTTCTTGTGTGCAAACCCAGCCTTCCTGAACTTTCCTGGACTTGGAAAGCTCTTCACTGGTTTTCACTCCTTGCTCAGTCCCTTTCGTGGATGTCTGTGCATGAAGAAGTGCTGTGAGTAACACACGCCTGTGCTGGAAGGATGGTCTCATCTCAGTTTGGCAACCTGTAGTGGTTGGCTGTTACTTTATTCTGATTGCATTGTGCAGTAAAACTCCTTGTTACTGTTCACAGCCTATCACACCTCTAGCCAACATGTTTCCCTTTTCTGTCTGATGTTTTACGTCATCTAGTGACAAGCTGACAGTGGCAGTATATAAACTAAAGACCTCAATAAAGTATTGTGGAATTATCATCCTGCTCTGAGAGTCCTATGCCTCTGGAATTTTTAACCTAAAATCTTAAGTAAACAGAGCTACTCCGAGCTGCAGTTAATGCTCTCATAAGAGAAATTCAGGTTGCTGTTTTAAAAGTAATTAGTATTTGTTAAGGCTTTTACCCTTGTCTCAGTGTTCAGGACCCTTGGCATCCAGTGTTGCCTCCAAATAGTATGGGCAGCAAGGGTGGAGGAGTTTGGACTAACTTTGAGTTATCCACAGGATAGATGTGGAAGGATTTGGTTTGTTTTGGGAGATTACCTCCCCTAATCAAAACAAACCCCAAGCCTGAGCGTCCCCCTGGCTCCACCAAGAGACTGCAGTCACTAGGAGTTGAGCGGGGCAGTCTTGGAGCCTCAGGTATGTAATTCCAAATAGTCACCCTGGGTAGCAAGAGGGGGTGTGGAGTGCTGATGTAGTATCTCTCCTGTAAGTATAAGAGGCCTATTAGTAGATAAGGTCTCTTGCAGTGTGAAAGAGCTGGCAGGAAACGGAGATGGTTTAACAGTCTTCACCTTAGTTGTCCATATGTATCTGAGCAAGTGCCTTAAATACTGATGCAGCTGTGAATGCTGCTCCATGCTCTCACAGCTTGCCCCTTCTGCATATGCATGCAGAGATTTCAGTTGCTGTGAAATACCAAAATCACCTGGAACTTTAAGCCTGATGCATTTTGTTTCTCTGTTCTGTTCTTGATACTGGGTTTATCAGAGTATCTTTGAATATGAAGAGGGCCTTATGCTTTTGCTTTAGAGAGTTTTAAGCTCTTCCAAACCTTTAAGTGTTTATGATATTAATCACTAAGTAGGTAATGTTGCAATGGGTTATGAAGTGTGATGAATGGGACCATTCACTGGTTGAAAAGTGTGGAATTAGCTGCATTGGAACTACAGCTGCTGCTCCCATTAGGAAGAAGCTGCTGCTGAGCAGGGTGGTAGTGCAGTAACAGTGCTGCCTTGGCCTTGCCCAGCACCGCTGCCTGGGTTTGGCAGGGTGATGTGTGCACCATGGTGATGCTGTTTGTGCTAAAAATGGCTTATCTGTTACCTCCAGGTAGGAACAAGGAGGAAAGGGAGGAGAATGGGATTCTGATGGGTCTCTTTCCCTATGTGGGGATGTACAGAGCGTCTATTAAAAGAGAATAAACTAAGACTTGTATTCATGCGTCTTTCCTGCTGTTCTCTGTGCATCAGAGAACATTTAACATGCTGGGAGATGGGAAGAAAGAGCTGATGCAGCTTCCCTCCCCTCAGCCTGGCTTTTTAGCACATCTCAGCAATAGAGCTGCCAATACCTGCATAGAAGTACCTGTCAAGGGAAAAATGATGGTAGAATACACCCTTTGAGCACAGCAGCCCTTGAATAGGAAGGGGAGAATGATTACAGGTGATTTTACCTTTGCAGTTCAACTGTCTAGTTACCAAAGAAGACATCAAAAGCTGGTTAGATCTTAAAAGGAAATCATTCCCTTTCGGTGAAGTTTCAGACAGGCTTTGATGCAGATCTGGAAGTGACTCTGCATGCTTTTCTCTGATTGATTAGCTATCCTGTTTTGTGTAGGAACACTGAAGGGTTTTGTTTTCCTTCTACACACTTTCTTCTGAGAACATCAAGCCTTCTAAGGCAGAGAGGCTGTGACCAGAGCCAGTAACAGGGAGAAAATGAGTATTAGAAAGTATCTTAAGAGATGTTAAGGTTATTTCCCTACCTCTGCAGAGGTTAATGGCCTTGGCTGTATGTTTTAGCAGATTATTGAGCATGAAAAGCTCAACATAAGCTGGCAATGTGCACTTACAGAAAGTCAACCGTGTCCTGGGCTACATCAAAACCAGCGTAACCAGCAGATTAAGGGAGGGGATTCTCCCCCTCTGCTCTGCTGAGAGCACCTGCAGTACTGCATCCAGCTCTGGGGTAACTAGGACAAGAAAGACATGGAGCTGTTGAAGGCAGTCCAGAGGAGGTCACAAAAATGATTAGAGGGCTGGAGCACCTCTCCTATGGAGACAGGCTGGGAGAGTTGGGCTTGTTCAGCCTGGAGAAGAGAAGGCTCCAGGGAGACCTTATAGCGGCCTTCCAGTACCTGAAGGGTCTACAGGAAAGATGGGGAGGGACTGTTTGTCAGGGAGTGCAGTGACAGGACAAGGGGTAATGGCTGTAAGCTGAAAGAGGGTGCATTTAGATTAGATACTATGAAGAAACTATTTCCAGTGAGGAAGGTGAGGCCCTGGCACAGGCTGCCCAGAGAAGCTGTGGCTGCCCCTTCCCTGGCAGTGTTCAAGGCCAGGTTGGGTGGGGCTTTGGGTAACCTGGGCTAGTGGAGGGTGTCCCTGCCCTTGGCAGGGGTTGGAACTGGACAATCTTTAAGGTATCTTCCAGCCCAGGCCATCCTATAATTACGAAGTCCTGTGAAAGCCAAAACACAGTTGCCTGTAGAGTTTGTATGGGTCCTTCAGGAGGCAGGTGAATGGTTTAGGGTACTCATGAACTCAGTCACATAAAGATATCCTGCAGGCTTCAAGGCTCAGTTTTCCTTTATGTTTGGGGGTTTTCTGAAATGAAGTCCTATATTGACTTCACTCTAACTTAAACTGAGTTGTAGTACATAGAAATGATAGATTTTTGTGTGCGTTATTTCTTAATCCTTTTATTTTCCAGGTTAGTAATTGAGGATGTTCCCCAAATATGCAGTCAGCATGTGAAAGAGCAAGTGTTGATGTTTGTTTTGTGCTTGTCACTGACAATGATTGCTGAGAAGAACAGAATGTGGGGGTTTCCTATACGATAATGTAATACTTGGCAGATTTTAAAACTCTTGTCATAGAGCTCCTAGCTGGGTAAATGCTGTTAGGACAGCGTTGCACGTGAACAATCAGTCTCTTTTCTCTCTCAATCTAAAGTGTGAGAAGTTGATTGGATGCTCTTTTCTTGCCTCTTAATGGTAGTCCGTGTTCCACTTGGATTACGTGATGGCAAATAGTGGAGCACTTTATGATCACTTCTTTTAAAAGACCTTTCCAGCCACAGCAGGAGGTGAGGTGCAGTGCTAGCTACTCGCTGTGTGGTTCCCATACTGGTTTCATAGGTTTTGTTTGCTCCTTCCTCCCTGAACTGAGCATGTGGCCTTCTGTTGCTGTTACAGCATTGAGCTTACGTACATTCCAGCAAGGTGGCCCTGGATGTTGTGAAAGAGACTTTTTTTATAACCCACCACTGAAATAATCTGGCTTGTTTCATCAATTCATGTAAATCAGGTATAAAGCACTCTGAGGAAAGCCCTTTACATGGAAGTCTCCAAGATATGCCATGACTCTCACACACTTGTGACCTAGTCTGGTCGAGTCATGAATCTCTGGTTTGGTTCCTGTAGTTGTTTTAGGAAGGATTTAGGAAACCATCTGTCCTAGCTTTGTGAATGGAGTGATCAGGACTGATGCCCACGTGCACTCTGTAAGCCTGGGCATGGCAATGCATGAGACATGGTATCCACGTGTCTCCGCTGCCACCACATGCCGTGAGTTTTGCCACACTGACAGCTCTGATGAAGCTGACAGCAGTTCCCCTGGTGAGCAGAGTCCCTCATGGGGCAGTGCCCACATTTTGCACCCATGAAAACAAGAGACCAGGGAGCAAGTGCAGAGAATCTGAGCCTGGAAAGCTGCTGCTAGGAAGCTCCTGCTTGAGAAAGAACCTGCTGCAGCATGAGTGACAGGTTGATGTCTTCCAGCATACCAGGGTTGTGTCCTCCAATCTTGCAGTTGTCTGAAACCATCTTTGGCTCGGTATGTGTTGTAGGGTTTGCATGTTTTATCTCACATCTGCATCTGATCATACTTGGTGAAGTTTGCTGGTAGCTTCCTTTTGGTGCATTGGTAGCTCTCACTTCCTCCAGGTTGTAAGAAAATGCAGTGGTGGCCCAGAGGGTTGGAATGGAAGGTGGGAGAGTTTCTGCATTTTCTCAAGGTGGCTTTTGCTTTGCATGGTTGCCATGGAGATGTGCAAATGTTAGAAAACATAAAAGCACACCCTTGCTGTTGATGCTGTCTGTGAATGACTGTTCTGGCTACACATGGCAGTATTGTGTCAGGGGTGTGGCAGGCATGGAGATGCCATATGTCTTCTGCAAACTTTGGTCTGCAGCTGTGATACGTTTTGTTTTCAGTAGTGGTTTGTGTTTTTGTGGGGGTGGTTTGCTTATTTTCCCCCTTAACCTTCATTTTTTAGCTGTTCTCCAGTTTGCTGCTTTGAGTTGGTACTCCGCATTGTGTCCTACTAATTCCTCCCCACGGTTGGTGTACACACACACTGAGAAATATTCATCTGTTGAAAGATAACCCTGCTTGTAACCGCTCTTAGTCACTGCTGAAACAGGCTGCTCTCTTCTGTACAGCCCACTACTCCCATGTAGTGCTATCCTCTCTGCAAGTAAAGAAGCTCCAATTTGCTGTGCTTAGAAACACAGGATGGAGTATTTTGGGGATTGTCATGAGATAGCTATAACAAACAGGAAAATTTTACTGCCATTACTTTTTCCTCCCTCCTCATACTAGTGTCCATGTAGTCAAAACTGTGCCAGCCCTCATTCCTGCAGTAAGCAACCGTTCTTTGTCTTCTTTTACCTCCAAATTTCCAGCCCTGCTGACTCCTAACACTAATAAGTTGTTCTTGGTGTTTTCCAAATGTACAGTCAGACTTTAATTTGTATTTAAAAATCTTTTAACTTCCTTGTAAGCTCTTTGAATCATTCTTCCAGTATCCTGTCAGAAGCAGAGCTGTGAGTGGGAGATGAGGGAAAAGTATATTTATTAACATTAATATTTTGCTTTCTGTCTTCTAAATAAGTGCCCTTATCCCTGGTGTTCCTGGCCACTCATACAAAGAACACGTCAGTATTTTTTGCTGGTTTTCTCCACAATCTTTGTGGTTTTTTCTTTTATAGTTTTGGTTTGGTTTGGTTTTGGTTTTTTGTAACTTTTGCCTGTATCAGGAAAAGTGTAACCAGCTCTGGTGAGGCCACAGCTTGAGTACTGTGTCCAGTTTTGACCCCTCAGTACAGGAAGGATGTTGAGATGCTGGAGTGCGTCCAGAGGTGGGCAACGAAGCTGATGAAGGGTCTTGAGCACAAGTCCTGTGAGGAACGGCTGAGGGAGCTGGGGCTTTTTAGTCGTGAGAAAAGGAGGCTGAGGGGAGACCTTACCACTCTCTACAACTACCAGCAAGGCAATTGCAGAGATTCAGGGTTGGTCTCTTCTCTCGGGTGACAAGCAATAGGATGAAAGGGAATGGCTTAAAATTGCACCAGGGGAGATTGAGGTCAGATATCAGGAAGAATTTCTTTACTGAAAGGGTCTTCAGGCAGCTGGAACAGGCTGCCCAGGGAGGTGGTGGGGTCACCATCCCTGGAGGTACTTAAAAAGCACGTAGATGAAGTGCTTAAGGACATGATCTAGAGGTGGACTAAACAGAGTCAGGCGCTGGTTGGACTCGATGTTCTAAAGGGTCTCTTCCAACCCAGGTGATTCTATGGTGCTATAGTTGAGAACTATCAAATGCACAACCCACGAGAGGAAACTCGCTGGTTTTGCTGAGCTTAGAAACAGCAAATTGATTTATAGAAACTGGCAGTTTTGTCATTTAATGACGTTGCTGGAGGAGCCTGTGGCGCATCAGCTTGTCATTCTGTTTGGAGGGTAGGATTTATCTCACTTACCTGTCCAGAAATTATACATATCTCCGAGCCACTCCGAGTCGGACAGGTATCTCCAGAGGGTGATAAGCTTCTGAAGAGGAAGCTTAGCTGACTAGCTGTAAATTACACCTCAAATTTTAGACTTGTGGATGGAGGTGAAGTCAGTCCAATGTTGGCACCTTACGGCTTTTGAACTGCATACGGGTTTCTGGCTGCTCAGGACTGGGTCCTTGGCTCATGGTACATCACGTGGTGGGTTGTGGGGCTGGGCTTGAAGATTTGCTGCTCAGTCATCTGAATCCTGGGAGGACATGACCCAGCAAAGACTGTTGTGCATCTGAGTCACCATGGTGACCCAGCCCATGGAAATGGGCACTTGCAGGTCTGTTGAGTAACTCCTAGTGCTGTCCCACATTTCTTCTCTGACTCCTGCGACTCTTGGCTGTATGATTTTTGTTATACGGGGCCTGTAGTGTCTGGAAGATGAGTGCTTTTTGCAGTCGATGTGAGTGAACAGGAGAATAATAGCAGGAGATGAGACAATTTATTTTAACATGACCATGCTCAACACTTGCAGCAAACTCAAAGGTATAATAAAGTCGTTCACCTTCAGGACTGGACACTACTAAATTGAAAATAAAGGCATTATTTCTGGTTGCTGTGCGGGATTGGCAGACTGACCTTTCTGTTGGCAAGCAACAAAAAAGCTGCTGTCCTTCACTGGAAAAAGAGGGAGGCTGTTATGTTCTTGGCCTGCAAGAAATATAGCACCTCATCTGTGTTGGAGGCTTGCCTCAGTGTCCTAAATCAAGTGATGTTTGGAAAAGCAGCTCAGGTTCTTTGCTACGTGCTTTTACAGTCTCTTGTTCTCTGTACAGCTTGGAGAACTGGGCCAGAAGGGATACTGGTAATGGTTTATCAGGTTTTCTGAGCAGATTGGAGCAGATTTGGCAGGGCTGTCTCCAGAATGCACCAGTAAAAGGAACATGTGTGAAGACTTCTGTGAAATTCATTGAACAGATACCGGGGCCTTGGTCCAGTGGCTGCTGGTCTGGCTCTACCGTACGAGATGCATAGGTTTTATTAGCGATGGGAAGCATCCATATAGGATGTGTGATGGGAACTGGGGAGGCCCCTTTTCCTGGAGCAAACCCTGGTTACACCTGAGACTAAGGTGCAGCTGCCACAGGATGAGCACTCACTGTGAGCACAGGACATGTCTACCTGGGGTGAACTTGTGCTGTGCTGGGACCTGTGCTGAGGCCACAGGGATTTATTTCTTGAGACTAGCTCTTCAGCTGGAGGTTGAGAGGGCCCATAACATCTATACATAGATGAAGAGCATCTAACCATAGATACGGAGCATTCCTACCCTCTGCAATGCTGTAGGCTTATAATTTGTCAGTTCACTTGGGCTTTTAATGTCAAAGTACATATGGAAGTACTGAAGGTCCATTCTGTTCAAGCTGGAATCACTTGTGTGGTAAGATGCTGTTCAATGTATCCGTGCAGAAATGTGCTGGATGGAGGGATCATGGTATGTGAGGTACAGCAGCCACACCAAGTAAGGTGTGGATGTTTGTTTAACCTAGAAGATGAGGCCTATTTTTGGGCACAGAATCATTTTTACAGAATGATAATAAAGTTTCTCCTTGTGATGTGGAAAAGCTGCTTTCTCTGTCACAAGTGTGACAGCTTCTGGCATCACACTGAGAATATGGAAAGCTCCTGCCCCTGTTGTCTC
This sequence comes from Zapornia atra, assembly GCA_013400835.1. Classification (NCBI taxonomy): domain Eukaryota; kingdom Metazoa; phylum Chordata; class Aves; order Gruiformes; family Rallidae; genus Zapornia; species Zapornia atra. The sequence continues at coordinate 175,277 of VZTU01008533.1, read as the reverse complement.
TGTGTGTCCTCTGCCTGTTCCATACACTCACAGTTGACCTGATGTTTGGCCTCTAGTCATGGGGGTGTGTGAGTTGGTCCAGCAGATGACTTTGTTGGGGGAGTTGCTGGCACACAGCATCAGTGACAGCAAAGGGTTGATACCAGCCAAGTCTGGCACCAGGAGAGATTTGGGTTGACACCAGCACCAGGGAGCTGTGATGCTTTTAAAAATCAGTTTGGCACTGGACACAAAAATAGGTGTCATAGCAACACACTGCTAAGTCCCACTACTCACACTGACTGCTTGGTGCTCTGGGAGAGTGCATGTAAAGGGTGAGGGTCTGACACGGGGCAGAAGGGGCTCTCCTGCTGAGTCATGAGGTTCAGAAGGGACCCCCTTGCTTTCTAAACTCCTCAGAGAGGAGCCTAGGTGCATCTAGATCTGGTCTTGGGCAGTGGTTTATGTCCAAAGGGTTAGATATAAAATCACATATCAGAGTCAACCCTTGCCTGTTGGAGCCCCTGAAGGACTGTCTGTCACTGGAACAGTTTTACAAGGTTGAAACTAACGGAACGTTTATTAAGTGACAGATGTAAAAGTTGGTGATTGCCATTGATGGACACACTCACCCCAGCAGCCTGGAGTGTAACGCTGGGAAGTGCTATGCTGGGTGTTCTCATCCAAAAGGTGAAGTCACAGTTTCTTAGCAAGAAGGCGTCCCTGTCTTAGGTGGAGGAGAAGGAGCACAGCCCCTCACCTGCTTCTTTGGCATCTTCACTTTCTTCTCTTCCCCCAGGGGGGTAACTTCCTCAGTACCCTTTATACCCCAACTTTAGCTGTCCCCTCCCTGGGGTGACATGTAATGTGATTTGGGTGGAGAGTCAAGTACTACAAGTCACCCATGTTCAGCATGTACTGCTCTTTGCTCATTAGCATATTTAGGGGAGTCAACTTTAATATTAAATTTAGCAGTTAAGGAAGCAACAAGTCTCAGTTGGGGCACTGTGGCCTTCAAGATCTTGTGTAGAAACCATCTATCTCTTTATTCTGCAGCCTCTGTCCAAAACAGGGCCGTCCTGCCACTGTAGGACTCCCTCCTCCGGCTGATTCTCACATCATCATTGCAGATCTCCATCCACAGTATTTGCACAAGCAATAAGCAGACACCAGTGTTATTAACCTCTGGGGTGTGATTCCCAGAGAGGGAATGCCTAAAAAAATTGCCAGAACCTCACATGTGGCAAAAGAAGAGAGGGAAGTGCAGCCAGGGGGAAGGGGAGGCAGGGTGAGGGGTAGCACTGAAACTCACGGGGGTTGAAATGGGGTGGAAGCTGCTTTGAACAGGGATATTATATGTTTAAAAAAAAGGGTAGATGAGGTACTTAGGGATGTGGTTTAGCATAGGACAGGAACTGTTGAATTTGATGATCTTAAAGGTCTTTTCCAACCTTGTGATTCTGTTATGTGTGTGTGAGGGATGCCTGCTGCTGTGGGGCTTAGCTTGGAGTACACAGGATGGATAGGTCAAACAGGGAAGTATGAGAGAAAACAGTATTTGAGTGTTCAAAATTGGGCTGATGGGGGGAAGCGATGAGTCAGCAGGGATATGAAGCAAGACTTAGAATTAACTTCCAAGAAATTCAGAGAAAGAGAGAAAGAAGAAAAGATGCTTCAAAATCTTGTCAAACGAACCAACTATATTAAAACCTCATTGGGGGCATGGAGTCCTTTATGGACATTAAGGCAGGCAGCAGGAGTGCAGGGATGTGCCTTGCCAGTACTCTGAGCTCCGATGGTGGGTGTTGCTGTGAAAATCAGATGCTTTGGTTGGCAAGCTTGAGAGACTGTATTTTGTTGCTTTGACTAACCTACTTCAGAGGTTTGGATTCTGCGTGGTTTTCCTTATGATCTCAGGGTTGGGTTTTTTTGCAAATGCTGTATGACTGACTTGGCAGAGAGGTACAGCTTTCTGTGTTTCAAAATGGAAATTGAATAAGCTGGGGGAAAAAATAATCTGTGTAGCTCAATAGCAGACAGAAGTCAAGAAATTTCCCTTTCAACTGGCTTCAAAGAAAGCCATCTTCATTAACATGCATATTTCAGAACACATACCTGATCTTCATCATTAATCTTAATATAGGTGATGGATTTAAATCAAGAGGCAACAAGGTTAAGTCAGCATATGAATGGCTGTGGTGTTCCTTTCATGAAAGAGTACGTTTATCTTGATGTCATCTCTGCTGGAGCTCCAGCAAATGTACTTCTCCAGGGGAGAACGGGAGGAATAGTTGCTCACCCTGCCTGTTAGTTATACAAACATCACTCTGATGTTATGCAAAGCATGAACAAGTGCTGTTTTAGATGAGTGTGAAAATGGAATCACAATTCAGGGATCAGCTTTATTTGAGGTTTGATGTGGTTGTTCTTGGGGTACACGTGTGTCATTTCTCACTATCTCTACATGGATTTGGGTAGCCTTCTACAGAGGTGATGGGCTCAGTGGACAAGTGAAAGGCGATGCCTTTAGCAAGTGGACAGTGATGTGGACTGAAAACTGCCTGAATGGCTGCACCCAGAGCCGTGTCCAGCTGGAGACCAGTCACTGGCGGTGACCCAGGGATCAATGCTACTGCCAGTGCTCTTTATCCTCATCATTAATTAACCTGGATGATTGGGCAGAATGCTCTGTCAGCACATTTACAGATGGTACAAACTGGGAGGAGTGGCTATACCCCTCAGATTGTGGTGCCATCCAGAGGGACCTGGACAGTATGGAGAAATGTGCAGACTGGAGCTTCATGGAGTAAAACAAGGGGAAGTGTTGTACCTGGGCAGGGGTGCCCCATGCACTGCTACAGGCTGGAGCCAACCCCAGAAAAGTCACGTGGGATCCTGGTAGGACATCAGGTTGACCATGAGCAAGCAATGTGCCCACGTGATAAACATGACCACCAGCTTCCTGGGCTGTATGAGTCAGGGCATTGCCAGCAGGGCCAGGGAGGTGATCCTTCTCCTCTGCTCTGATGAGATGCATCTGGGTGTTGTATCTAGAGCTTGGCTCCTCAGCACAGGAGAGGCGTGGAGGTAGTGGAACAAGTCCAGCAAAAGCCCACAAAGATGGGTAAGGAACATCTGTGATATGATGAAGGACCTGAGAGAGCAGGAATTGTTCAGTGTGGAGAAGGGGAAGTTCAGGAGGACCTTACCCATGTGTGAATACTTGACTGGGGCCGGGGGAGGGGGCTGGAGTAAGGAACACTGAGCCAGATGATTCTCAGTGGTTCCCAGTGTTCGGCCAGAAAATTCCACTTAAACATTAAAAAACCCAACATTTTATTCTAAGGCTGCTCAAATGCTGGAGCAGGCTGCCCAGAGAAGTTGTGGAGTCTCCATCCTTGGAGATAATGAAAACCTGACTGGGTGCAGCCCTGAGCAATGTGCTGTAGGTGACCTTGCTTTGAGCAGGGGTTTGGACTAGGCTACCTCTCGAGGACTCTTCCCATCTCAGACATGATGTGATCCTGTGGGTAGGATGTATTTTTGTTATCCTGTGGGAAAAAAATAAATGAATTCCTCACTCGTGTGAACCTGCAATTATTCAGAAGGATTGGGTGAAGAAATAAGCACTGCGTAGCTAAAAGCTCATTAGTAGTTAAACATCAGTATGGTCAAATGGATGTCTTGCCTCTTGCAGAATTTCTCTCTTCCCCACAGGGTGCATGTCCCCAAAAGTGTTGGCTCTCCAGGTCAGTTGGTTCTAAGCAGGCTGGGGGTGCAACAGCTGCTGGGTCTCATTTCTGGCACGAGTCACTTGGAGCCCATGTGGGAAGCACAGGCCAGTCCTCCTGTAGCTTGCAGGGCTTGGCATGAACTACCTCTTTTCCTACTGGCCAACTTTATCTCATTGCGACCACCTAACATTATCCCTACCCTCTGGGTCACAGAATCACAAGGTTGGAAAAGACCTTTAAGACCTTTAAGTCCAACTGTTCCTGTCCTACACTAAACAATATCCCTAAGTACCTCATCTACCCATTTTTAAACACATCCAGGAATGGTGACTCAACCCCCACCCTGGGCAGCCTGTTCCAGACCCCAACAACTCTTTCAGTGAAAATTTTTTTACTAACATCTAAGCTGAACCTGCCCTGGCACAGCTTTGTGCCATTTCCCCTTGAAATGGTCGGTCTCTTTCTCCAAGTGGTTATTGTCTCATCACCGCTGGAGAGTACTGATCACTGGAAGAGAGTAAGTTGGCAGATTTTGAGGGCTCTGTCTGATGTGGAGGTGGCAGCAGTGGGAGGGGGCATTTCTCCTTGTCTGGAGGGAAGGAAGAGAGAAGAAAATGGAGAATTTTATTCTAAACCGCCTTCGTTATTAATTTATAGTTTAAAGAGTAGCTGGGGTGGGGATATGATCTGTACTTGCCTGGCAGTGGGCACAAGGAAAAGACTGGTTGTAACGTAGGTGAAAAAGATGGAGTTTCTCAAACGCCATCTGCTAAGTAGTAATACTGGGTTCCAGGCATTCCACCAGCGTGTAATTAGAGTGTGAGTGGGCTGTGGGACTGCAGCTGGAGTGGAGAATTTCCTTCTAAATATATTTATCATTGTAAATCAGAAAAAACAGAGGGGAGGGTTGTGGGGTTTGTTGGGTTTTTTTAAATAAAAACTGTTGCTCATCATCAGCTTTATGCAGATATGCGCTAAGGGAACATCTCTGGTGCAAGGAGATGTAAAAACTGCTGGAGTGAAACTAGTGGAAAGGATAAAGGCTGTTATTTAATTGCAAATCAACCCTGATTTTCCTGACAGGTTCTGCCTGTTGTTCCTTAGCTGCTTTATGGTGCCCATGCGATGTGGGGGAGGCCCTCAGCCCACTGCGATGACACGTTCTGGTTGCGCTGTCATGCCCAGAGCCACAGAGTGACTGTGGGCAGCGAGGGAGGGTGACACAACAAAAACAACTGGCTGGTTGGTTTTGTTTTTTAAAGATGCCTGCAGTAAGCTCCTAGATCTCAGGTTTCTTTTGCTGTCAAGACTTTTGGGCTCGTCTGGAAGCAGCGTGAATTTCCCGAGTCTGTGCGGAGATCCTGCCGGACACCTGTTCTTTGGGAGTATCTGAAATGGTGTTTGTTCTGCAGGATTTTCTGGGTGAGCGGCAGAAACTTTGTGCTGATGCCTACCTGTGGGGGTGCAGGGCTGGATTACCATCATGTCAACTAAACCATGTCCTGGAGTGCCCTGTCTACACACTTTTTGAATGCCTCCAGGGATGGTGACTCCACCACCTCTCTGGGCAGGCTGTTCCAATGCCTGATGACTGTTTCAGTGGAGAAATTTTTCCTAATTTCCAATCTAAAGCTCCTCTGGTACAACTTGAGGCTGTTTCCCCTTGCCCTATCACTTGTGACTTGGGAGAAGAGACCAACCCCTAGCTGGCTACAACCTCCTTTCAGGTAGTTGTATACGGTAATAAGGTCACCCCTCAGCCTCATCTTCTCCAGGTTAAACAGCCCCATGCTCTGGGACTGGAGACAGCAAAGGGAAGAATCAGGGACCGAAATACAGAAGAGCAGCATAGTGAGACAGTCAGCAATTGCTATAAATAACAGTTTGCCTGGCGGGAGGGTCACTTGGAATGGGTCAGGGTTGGATCCTGAATATTTCTGGATATCTGGAATGACCTAAACCTAAAATTTAGAGGAAAAATAACCTTTGAAACTCAGAGAAACTGCAGCTGAGGTGCAAAGTGCCTCCTGAATTCTATTAAACAGCAGATGCTTCCTATCCAAGTTCGCAACAAACTAATCTAAATGTTTTGGCAGAAACTGAACCCAAGAAATTAATGACTTGCCCAGGAATTCTCTCAGTTGGACAAAGACTTTCCCCATTTCTAACAAAGGCTTTTTTTTATGGGTCCTTAAAGTCTCCCAGAGGCTGGCTGCTTCAGCATGAGGCTCCTTCAGCAGCCATGATAAAGAGCTGAGATTTACTGTTCCCACGTTTGATCCTGTCTTACAGGAGCAGAACTGATGGAGAGAGGTCCTTCCCATTTAGTGTCCGAGGACACCTTGGACTCCAGACACTTAAAATTCAGTGTGGAGAGAGGCTGGTCTTGTTAAAAGCTAGAAAATTGCTGCTGACAAGTGTTTGTGGCAATTTATCAATAAACGAGATCATAGGGAGTAAGGGCTATGTCTATGTTTTTAAAAGTAAATATAAATATTAGGCTTGGAAAGAGTCAAAATTGTGTTGCAATCTGTTCTTCAGGCTGTTGGTGCTTACCATCTTGTGAAGGCTTTCCCATTTGGGGTAATCATCTGCTGTGCCTTTGTACAGAGGCTCTGGTGTTGTCATTGAACCTGTGCCCAGTGCTGGGCAGTACTGAGAAAGCACAAAGACCAGAGATGGGTGGAGGTCGGTTACTGATATGGAAGGAAATCATGGTGAGAATGAGAGTGCTTAGACCCATCCCCAGAAGCCCGTGACCCCACCAGCACTAAGTACAGGGAAACCATGAGCAGGAGTCACCCGTTTGGACCCTCTCACCCCAATAAGGATGTTGATAGAAAGAAAAATTATTTAGATGCATGTGATAATTATAAAATGGTGAGACTGTCCTTTGAGCAAGAAGACAGGCATCCAGAGAGCCACACAGCCACGGCAGGGAAGTGTGCTGTGCATGTCAGTTGGTGGCCTGCTTACAGCAAGGTCTCAAAATCCAGGAGAAGGAAAAGGGGAGAGGGGAAGGAAAAGGAGGGAAGTGAAAGGAGACTCCCAAATGTTCTTTCAGAGCATCAAGTCTGTGGCAGAGACAATGTCTTTTCTGCACTGTAAGACCAAACACAGACAGGTTGCTCAGTTGAACCTGGCAGAGATGCAGATGATGCCTTTCGCCCTCTAGGCAGGGTGGATTTAAGAACAAATTTGATTTGAAGGCAGAATGAGGAATCTGCAGCTTGATGAGTGGTTAAAGTTTATTTAACCTGGAAGGGCTGCTCTGAAATCTTGGGCAGCACTTTTGAGGTTTTGGTATAAATCTGAATAAGTGAATAGCAAACAGGAGGACAGGATGAAAATACATGAACCATTACAAGGTTCCATGAACACAGGGTAATGGCAATAAACTGGAAGAGGGTGGGTTTACACTAGATACAAGGAAGAAAATTTTCACTGTGAGGGAGGTGAGGCCCTGGCTCAGGCTGCTCAGAGAAAACTGTGGCAGCCCTCTCCCTGGCAGTGTTCAAGGCCAGGTTGGATGGGGCTTTGGGCAGCCTGGTCTGGTGGAGGGTGTCCCTGCCCATGGCAGCAGGTTGGAACTAGATGGGCTTTGAGGTCCCTTCTAGCCCAAACCATTCTACGATTAGTGTATCTTTGGAAGAGAGAGCGGTCTCACTAGCAGGTTCTCCTGGTTTACAATGCTGTTTGCCCCAGGGCTAAATAGCAACCAAGCCCTTGGGATGATCCAGCTGACACTGCAGCACTCCTGCAGATCAGATGTGGAGAGTCTCTTCCATGTTTTCGAGAATGATGGGGCTGGTTTCCTTGGTGTGATCTAGGTGTTTCCTATTGTTGTGCTGCAAGCCAGCCATTCCACAAAGGGGAATAGCCAGGACCAAGTGATAGGCATCACTTGCACCTGGGCATTTTTAGTGGTTTTGTATATTGCTGCAATTCATAGATATCTCTAACTATTAACTTGGATTAATCCAGTCTGCAGGTGGAATAGTTTCCCAGTGATGAGTGGAGTTTCATTGCAATGGAAAAGTTTACCTGATACCTGCTGTTTTTTATGGGTCTCTAATTGGAAGACCTTTTTTCTTCCATGTAAGTACTACAGTGTTTCATTTAGACTGTGGTCTGCAAAGAGATTATTGTAATCCCTTCAGAGGAATACAATATTTTAACTCCAGTGAGTGGGAAAAATGCAAATGAAAAGTGCCAGGAGGAGCAGAGACAGTGTGTTCTGTAGGAAATGTATATTTAAAAGGAAAGTTAAAATGTTGAAGTTTCTTGTCAGATGCACTAGCAGCAATATTTGTGGGGATTAATAATACATTTTTAGGAGAATTTATTATAAATATGATGTACCTGGGCAGTGATGGTGTTTGATCTTGTAGTGTGGTGTATTTAGGACCTTTAATGCTAAGGATTTGGAGCAGCCATGTGATTACATAGTCTGATCTCCTGGACTTCTGGCTTTGTATTTTCTTATTCTCTTCTAAATCTTCTATTTATCCACCTTAACTGACAGTTGATGCATTGCTTAGGTGTTGGAGCTTGAATAAATTGAGATGGACTGGCATTGTGGAGGATTCTGGCACACATAGTAGAGCTTCATCTTCCTCTGCCTTTCTTCCTGTAGCATGGAGGGGATGCCCGGAGGGTCCCAGGCCCCCTGCCATGGGTTTAGGATGTGGATTTATTTATTCTAAACAATTCACTTGCTGGCAAGCAAGATAATCCCTTTTCTGGGCGCTGCTGCAGGCACGAACTGAGGTGCTGCTGCTCAGCCCTGAGGAAAACTGAACCCCTTCTTCCGCGGGACACCAAAACGCTGCTGACCCCATCGCAGACACACATGATCGTGTGCGCAGAGCCAGCTCAGGGAGAGGTGGCCCTGTGCTGTCCCACCGCAGAACAAGAAGGGTGTCCCAGGTAGACAATGCCAGGCTGGGAGGAAGGCTGGCTGCCTCCTCTCCCAGCAGTATGAATTTTCATATAAATTCCTTCTTTCTGCTCATATGTTTTGAGCCTTGACTCTGAAAATTTTGTCTTTCATTATACTCCAAATTTTGGTTCTTTCAACTTGCATAGAGGGAATCACTTGGGGAAGGAGTGAATGACCACGAGGGAAGGCTGAATGAACTGGGGCTGTTTGGCCTTGAGCAAAGAAGACTGAGAAGGGATCTGAGTAATGTTCATAAATATCTGAAGTGTGGGAGACAAAGGGAAATGGCCAGCCTCTTTTCAGTGGTCTGTGGGGACAGGACTAGGGGCAATGGCCTCAAGTTGCAGCACAGGAAGTTCCGCACCAATATGTGGAAGAATTTTTTCACGGTGAGGGGGACAGAGCACTGGGACAGGCTGCGCAGGGGGGTTGTGGAGTCTCCTTCTCTGGAGATATTCAAGACCCACCTGGACGCCTACCTGTGCGACCTGTCCTAGGGAACCTGCTTTGTCAGGGAGGTTGGACTTGATGATCTCTGGAGGTCCCTTCCAGCCCCTGCAGTTCTGTGATTCTGTGAATTTCATGTCTGAGGCAGCTGAATGCATTGTTCAGTATCTCCATAACAGGCTGAAAAGGGGAATGAGAAATAACAGTACTGAACTTCTGGGTGCAGTAAAATAAATCAGACTAAATATGAAGAATTCTGGATGGGTCTTTCAAACCCAGTGACTGGGCAGAAAAACATGAGATTCAATGTGAGTAAATGTACAGGGATATATGTGGTGAAAACCAATCCCAACTCAATGTATAAAATGTTGGGCTCTGAGCTGACCATTACCACACAAAACTAATGTACCTGGGCTATTACAGCTTTTGTTATGAAGATATTGTCTTGGTTGCTCAACAGTGGTCAAAAAACCCAAATTGGGGTGCCAGGGAATGAGTAGGAAGATGAGGGAGCAGCAAATCCTGAGTCTCCTAAGCCATCTCAGGCAATCAAGCTAGCAACCAACTTGTGGTATGGAAAACTATAGTCAAGTGTTTCATGGGAGCATTTAGCTAATGGTAAGCAGGTGTTATTCATAAGGCAGTGTCGGTATTGGAGAGCACACAGAGAAAATTCATACCCCGAGCCCATTAGACATTCATGCTAAGCACCACTGCCAGTGTTGCGTACAGCAGAAAATTCACAGCGATGTGACTTTTTCTGGCATGAGTTCAAGACTGAGCACAATATTCAGAGGCAGCAAAGCTACCACTGAATTATTCAGGGCTTGCTGAACAAGCGTTGAAAGCCCCTGTTCCACCAAATCACCACACTAACTTACTTTTTAAAATTTTCTCATACCACAGCCTGCAAAGCCAGGGCCCTCTGGCTATTGCAGCCCTTTCTATGCAGGTTTGGTAGGGGAAAACAAATATTTGGTGCATAAAAATACATATATAATAAAGCACCAGTGGCTTTTCTTGATAATTAAGTGCTTGGCTGTATGTTGCACCTTGTTTCTCTCCTTTCCCAGCAGCTCAGGAGAGGGTGTCTGGATGTTGTGTGGCAGGTGCCAGTGGCTGAGGTGGCAGCAGCATCATCCAGCTCTGGCTGCTCTGGGTGTTGATGGAGGGGGAAACATCTTGGTCCTCTCCTGAGGAGACTGAGACACCAAGACCATCTCCCTGCTCTCACACCTGGTGCTCACTCCTTATTCTTTGCATTCTGGGCAAAGACTGAGGCTGGTGGGTGCTGCAAGCAGACGCAGGCATTGCTGCAGGGCTGCCTGCAAGGACCATGTTTCAGGTCTGGTGAGCAGACAGGCAGCAAGGAGTGGACAATGCCTACGGTTTGTGTATCACCACCAACCATCCTCAGGAGACTGGGAGCTCCTGATGGTGGCACAAGTCATGCTGGAGGGTTAATTTATCTGGCAGTAAGAAGTTCTTGTTTCCAGAGATCGCAAGATAGATCTGGTGTTTGTTAAGGACTGAAAATTACTTAGCCTGCAAATGAGATTTGTAGAATTTGAAACACACTCCATGCCTTGGGGAAAAAAAAGATTTTGCATGTTATTATTATATTGCTTACTGAATTTCTGACGCTTTCCTTAGAGAGTGAGCCACTGCTTGTGCAATTAATGTGAAGCATATACTGGCTTTTTGCCAGATTAACATCTGACTTTATATGTAATTTCCCAAAATCCACCGTGAAGGGGCTTTGTTGTTTCTCCCTATATGGTTCTAAGGATTTTCTTGTGAAGGGAGAAGATAATTGGCCAATTATGCACACAGCATTGACTAAAAGACAACATAAATAATGAAAACGGGTTAAAACATCTATCTGCTTTCTCAGAAGCTTTGGCATATTCTCTAACTGCATGAATACTCAACTTTGGGTCAGGCTTGTGGCTATTTAGTGGGGGTTGATTTGAAAGGTAACCCTTTCCCCAGTGCTTAGTGGCATCAGTGTGCAAGATGTCAATCTTGGAGCTAGTTGGAAGAGTGGTGGTGAGGTGGTCAGAGATCAGTGGTATCTTTAGGAAAATCACTGCTGGGTGAGAAAATATAGTTTGTAGAACAAGACAAAACATTGCACGTTAATAATTTATTTGATTGTGATGCACTGTGGACCTTTAGATCTACTCATCATGTTTCCCAGGTGTTGATGAGTTTCCCAGATGTTGATGAGTGCCATCAGGACTTGCTGAAAAAAAAACCAAACAAAAACCTGCAGCAAAAATCTGGCTAAATCTGATAGAATTGATTGGGGATTTCATTCAAGACCTTTCCAGACCTGCATCACATTCCTGATTAGTGTTAGGCATCACATGAGAAAGCTCCTGCACTTGTAGAAGGCGCTGGAGATTTCCGTGGTGCGCCCAGCGTGGATGAGGCCACAATGGATAACTGACCCTTCTCATGCTGATATGGTGCTGCACCTCTCGTGGGCACGATCTAAATAAACAATGCTGAATCTATACTTTTCAAGTGAATTTCCAATGACTGCCAAGGGTTTTCATTCAAGACTCCTCAGCGTATTGCTCAGGTCCGCTGGACAGCTCAGAGACCTGAAGGAAAAGGTCTCCTTGCTCAGCTTTTTAGTACCCACCCAGCAGGACCTCAGCCATTTGGGGAAGGCCTTTTAACCCACCCACCCCCATGCAGTTATTTTATTTTCTCCTTGATGGAGGTGTGCTTAAATACCCTTAGATACATTGGCTCAAATCTGCTCTGAGCTTGGGTAAATGCATTGCAGCCTAAAACCATTCCAAAGAGCAAAAATCCATTTGGTGTTTCATTTTAAGATTGCCAGGCTAGTTCTGCCATGTGGGCCCTAAATTGGTTGTTAAATAACAAAGCACAAATGTGTTCTTATGCCTGTAGGTTAAGTGCAGGTTAAGCAAGTCTCACAAATGCCAATTTCAAGTTAAACATGCATATAGCGAATCCATTCTGATCTGGCTTTCCTGCTGTTACCCATAGAGATAAGAATTCTTATTAGCAACTCTGATTTATCTCTCTTTCCAACCCATTTCAGATTAAATAATATTTTTTTTCCATTACGGCTTATTATTATCCATTAAAAATAATAAGCAAGCATCAGATTTAATCCCTTCAGTGCTGCAAAGGCAAAATTTGATTGATGGATTCCTGGGACAGCTCCTCGAAATACTGAAGTTCTTCATCTATCTTACCACAACATACTGTCATGAGACATTTTTATCAAACAGGAAGCAGTGATTTGGAGGAAAAACAAACCCCTCTTGAAGTTCTTAGCTCCAACTTGAATGTGTATGTCTGAGGCTCCATCTCCAGTGTTTCACTTGTCAAAGTGACCGGGTTTGACAGTTTCTGGCTTTCTTTTATGGGACTCTCCACATAGACTATGCCCAGTGCACCTCCCAGCCATGCTGCAGAGCTCTCTTCTGTGAACTCTACAAGGGCTGCAGGACCCTCTGGCTGATCCCATCAATGTCAGTGGGCTGAGAGGACGGAAACTGAAATGAAGTGGTGGTGAGAGCGTCCCATCCTTCTAAAGGCAGTTACAGGGTAAGCATCCTTCAAGAACTTTCTTATTTTCTCTCCTGTCTTTGCGAGTTTGACTGTTCTGGCCTTTTGCACCTGGGTTTTGGAGTAGGATGAATGGTGTAGAAATTCCGTGGATTTTGGAGTCATCTTGTGGAAGTCAAGCTCTTGATGCTATGAAAATCTGCAGCATTGGCTTTTACCATTTGAAATAATTTCTGCTGCTGCTGACAGCATCTGAATGGACCCTGTGACAGCAACATGAAGAATCTCCTTTGCTATTAACTCCACAGGAGTGATCAGGGTTTTTATGGGAAGGGTCATCCCGAAAAGTCACATTTGGTTTGGTTTCACAGAATCACAGAATCTTAGGGATTGGAAGGGACCTCGAGAGATCATCGGGTCCAACCCCCTGCCAAAGCAGGCTCCCTATCTCATATTACATAGATAGGCATCCAGACGAGACTTGAATATCTCCAGAGAAGGAGACTCCACCACCTCCCTGGGCAGCCTATTCCACTGCTCTGTCACCCTCACTGTGAAAAAGTTCTTCCACATGTTGGTGCGGAACTTCCTCTGCTCCAGTTTACAGCCATTGCCCCTAGTCCTGTCCCCACAGACCCCTGAAAAGGGGCTGGCCAATTCCCCCTGCATCCCATGTCTAAGATATTTATAAACATTAATTAGGTCCCCCCTAAGTCTTCTTTTCTCCAGACTGAACAGTCCCAGCTCACTCAGCCTGTCCTCATACGGGAGATGTTCCAGGCCCCTAATCATCTTCGTAGCCCTTCTCTGGACTCTCTCCAGGAGGTCCCAGTCTTTTTTATACCAGGGAGCCCAGAACTGGACACAGTACTCCAGGTGGGGCCTGACCAAGGCAGAGTAGAGGGGGAGGCTCACCTCCTTCGACCTGCTGGACACACTCTTCCTAATGCATCCCAGGATCCCACTGGATCTCTTAGCCACCAGTGCACACTGCTGGCTCATGGTTTTGCCATGTGCTTTTGGTAGTTCTCTCTGTATAACATCTGTAAGTAGAAACAATCCTTCTTGTGGGTGATCTAATCAGCTGATTTTATGCTTCTCTATTATAAATTATTTCCTTAAGACACACTTTTTATTTCTGTAGACTGTTAAATAAAAACCATCTGGTTGGTTGAGGCCAACTAGAGAAAATCAGAATCTCATTCAGGTATGAATCAGTGTGACAGTATGACAGTAAAGTAGTATTCCCTCTAATTTAAAACCTGAGATTTATGAATTAATTTAAAAATTAATTTATTATTAATTTAAAACCCTTCAATTACAAGTTCCACAATTTTGCACTGGAAACCACCCTGACTTTCTAAATTTGTCAAACAGAAAGCTACAGGACAGATAGAAGTGGACAAAGCAGTAAACGTCTGAGCCAGTACACCCTTGATCAATGGTTTGTGCTTTTTCCAGGAGGATGCTCTGTTAAGCTTTATCAAGATCATTTTTTTGTTATTAAAAAAGTTAGGGGTTTTTTATCCCCTTAGTGTTCTGTCATTAAAAAAAAAAATAGACTTGTGGTGTCTAGTGACATCAGTCCCCCCATATTTCATGGGGACATCTCTGGGGGTGAGCTATGGCACCCACCTGAGTCCCTGCATTAGGATGGGCAACATCTACTTTTTGGAGGAGCCCATTTCCCTCTTCTGATGATAGGAGCCCAGGCAACTGCTGGACCACTTGTCTTTTGGAACAGCCAAAGTTCATTGAAATAAATCCTGCCTGTAGGCAAATCTAGCTAGCAGAGTGAAATGCGATTTAGTTTAGAATCACCTATAAAAGCATTTTATTGATACCCACTTCAGATTAATTCAGTCATCGTTTGGAGCCCATTACATTGAAGAAAGCCGCAGTAGTTTAGTTTCTTTCAGACATGTTGCTGGTATAAATTTTATATTGACATGAATTATATGGGTCCCTCAAAAAGAACATCTCTGTTTTATTTCCATAAACATTCACAAGAAACTACATTGACTTTGAAACTCCTTACCAGTACCTTGTCTTGTGTCTTTTTGCTTTGAGCTTTGTTTGCTTACTAACTACGTAAGTCCAGCTGCTCCAACTGGAAAATACTTAGGAGTGAACCTGAGAATATTAATGATCCTCTTTAGGCTGTGGTATCTTCTGAGTTACTAGCATGGATATAAGACCTATATCCCTCTGTGAGGATCAGGGACACTTACCCTGGGTGGAGGACCCAGCCTTTGCCTTTCAGTGAACGTGGGCTGCCAGAGTGTAGTGAGATGCTTGTCAGTTCAGCATCAGGGGCCAACCACCAGCACAACTGGGACAAATCAGGGAGACTGATGTCATCTTTATGGCTCACCTCATTGCTTACTTGATAAGGGTATTACACTTTAGCCACGTTAACTTAATTGCTACCAGTCATGCCTGTAACTTAAATGTGTCTGTGGTCCTTGTAAGCCCCTGGTCAGTGCTGCGGCAGTGAGGGGTGTCTGACACAGGGAGGTGGCCTAAGGCACCAGACAGATCTGAGCACCTGGTGCCTCCAGTGTTGTCCGAGCCAGAGAGCTCTTCCCCTCTCTCCTTCGGCAGAGCATATGCACCAGTGCAGGTTGAGAAGCATCACAGTAAGAAAAGGCTTAGGAAGCAGCTGAGGTGAGGTGTGTCTAAGTACAGGGAGGTTCTTGTCCCCAGGCAAATGGACTGCAGATAGTGACAGTCCAGGTCCTTTCATAACAAAAGCATTTTTATCTGAAAACGAAATTACAAAACCAGGTGAAACTGACTATAGAAGTCCCATGCAGGTGTGTAGCACTGGGAAGTTATTTTCACCATATGTCTGCTGTAGGAGCAGTAGGAGAGGGAAGCCAGTAGTTTGCTGCAGGAGTAGCAGGTGTCAGCATCCTTCAGTCTCCAAGATACCTGTCGAGTGTTCTGACATGCTGGGCTGGAGGTCAGTCGGAAGGAACAGCACTGTGGGAGAATGACGAGAGCAATGGGCTTCTGATGGTGCAGTCAACAAGAGTCATGGGGCAACCTTTCATAATGAGGTAAGAAAGACTTTTTGTAGTGAGATGGCTTGGTCACTGGAACAACCTCCCTAGGGATGTGGTGGTTCCTCCCCATCACTGGAGGGTTTCAAGATGCAGTTGAAAAGGGTGCTCGATAATCTTATCTAGGCTCCCTTTTCCACCAAAGGCTGGGCCAGATGACCTTTTGAGGTCCCTTCCAACCTGGGCTGGTCTATGATTCTGTGAACTAATAACCCTTAGGGGACATGGGCCTGGATGTGCCTGTGTGAGAGCCCTGAATTTGTTCTTGGCATCTATCTGCATATTGTGCTGCAGAACTGGCACTACATTTTCTCAGGGCCCAGTTTCTTCTGAAAGATGCCAGCAAGAGAAATTCAACCTGCGATTGCCCATGTCAAGATGTGCCAGAGCAACACCACTTGGGCAGCATAAGGGAAGTCAAGGACTAAATACATTGGTGTTGCTCCTCTGCAAGAGTAATTTCAGCCTGATTTGATAGAAGGCCAGGTTGCACAAATCTAATCTGCTTTCATCATTCTCCACGCTAAGAGCCAGACAATTTCATTTTCCTTTGGTCTCTTCACAACACCAGGTTAGCACATAATTAATGAAATCAGGAGCAGTTTTTCCCTCTGAAGTCTCATACGTCGGTTAGCTGGGAGGTAGCAGAAGAAGGAACAGATGTTTGTGTACCCCACTGTGGGTACACAGGCAGCTAAAGGACCATGCAGGCTGCTGATTCTCATTCTGAACGCATCCTAGTGATGCATCGAACATGGGGGATAGTACAGCATGAAGGAGAAATGTGCAGGATAAAGATCAGCTCAGTGCTATTCATCAGTCTTGTATTTGTGAGCTAGGGAGCCTATGGAGTCATCACCACAAAACTCCAGTCCCACTTAGTGCGCCAATGTCCTTGGGCGCTTCCTTCTACAGCAGGAAAATAGCAGGAAAGGATTTAACTGGTCCCAGGGAGGTGTGGTCAGAGGGTGCTTGTCATTGCTGAGCCCTCCCATGCCAGGACTCACAGCTGCCACTGTAAGCATGGATTGACCGTAAGGAAAGGGCCAGAAGTCCTGGAGCTCAGTCTGGAGACCTTCCTGAGTCACCCAGACCAAGGGATGTTTCCAAGCACACCCAGACACAGATTTATCCTCCTTCCTATAAACACTAATAAAGGATTTAACCAACACTTCACCTGACGTCAAAGTTGCACCCTACAAGTGTCAGGTGATTTTCCACCTTTATGGCTTCTTTCTATCCTTGCTCTTTATTCTCCATCCCTTGTAATGTGTTCAGCTCCTCTTAGTAGCTCAG
Source organism: Zapornia atra (assembly GCA_013400835.1). Classification (NCBI taxonomy): domain Eukaryota; kingdom Metazoa; phylum Chordata; class Aves; order Gruiformes; family Rallidae; genus Zapornia; species Zapornia atra. The sequence continues at coordinate 158,262 of VZTU01008533.1, read as the reverse complement.
TATCTTTCTTCTACTTTATTAATATTTGGATAAAACATGCCATATGGGCCTGGAACACAAACTAGGATGCAGATATTTTTCCTGTTAGTAATAGGGATCCAGAGAATCCCAAACCACTTTGGAGATGACCCATGCATTACCCTCACAGCTTTTGGTGGGCTGTCAGGTGTCCTTTCATCCAACTTCTAATTGATGAGTTTGTAAGTGTGAGTGTTTAATGTGTAAAATCTGCCAGCTACAAACTGCTACCCAGACCTCAAGGGTACACAGGCCATAGTTTGGAAACAACTGCCGTGCAAAATAAGGCCAGTAACTGTGTGACACTGCTTGAGAGATGTGATGGTGTTGTTCAGTGGTAGCAGAAACGGACACTCCCGTGTTCATCAATACTGTCCTGCTGCAGGTTGGCTGTGAGAGGACCTCATACAATAGGGAAAGAAAGGGGCATGCCTATGTAACTTAAGTAGAAATGCTTCTTCTTGTGTCTACTGGGGCTGTATGGTTACCTCCTTTGAACACAAAATAGTATGTCCTAGTGACCCCAGCACTGTGCTCCACTGAGAAAACTGGAGATACCTGCTTTGGGAGCAGGGGAAGTTTTCCCGACACAAATCCATCTCTGTTTGTCCTGCTGAAGCCGCCTGTGATGCCAGGAGCAGGGCTGGGATGCTCACTTTCCCCCAGAATGGAAGGATTTGATCTAATATCAGAGAAAACACATGCTCCATTTCTTGATCAGGCTTTTGTGCATGCCCTTGAACAGTTATTTCAGCTCTGTACCTCAAGTGCCCACTTACACAAGGAGATAGTGGCACCGACTCACTTGTCTCACGTGGGCACTCAGAAATATCCAGAGAGGCTGGTTAAGCACTGACAGTACTCGTGGATGGGAAAGGTGCCAGTCACTGGTTTCTGGTGGCCTCCTCTCCGAATTCCAGAGCAGAGGGACAGCTTTTGTGTGTGCCTTGCGCATAATAGAGAAAAATGACACCTTTTAACAGCTTCCTTCAAAATCACACTGAGAGCAAATGATCTGGTTTGACTAATCTTAGCTGCTTGGTTGAGAGAAGAGGAGAGCGATGGCTTCTTCTCCTCCTATACAGAGCAATGGCAAAGCACCAAACGATGATGAGAAATATCCGTGCAGGCTTGAAGTAATGAGCTGCATCAGCAGGGTGCAACAGGCAGCAGGAAAAGCAGGGGCCAAAAAACCTTTGCAAGGTGAGCAGATGAGCAGCAATTGTCTCCAAACAGATGCTGCTGTTCTCCTCACATGATGCCTAAGATGCCCCAGAGGTTATTAGGAGATTTAGGAAGGTGAGAGGCAAGAGTGAAGGGATGCATGGCAGCTGGCCAATGCTCTATGAATGACAGCAGCTTCCTTAAAATAAATGAGGCTGCTAACAAATCATTGGGTTCTTGGCATATAGTTATCAACATGCATAGGCAAATGAATCATTTCATTAGCTTATTCACAGCGTTTTATGCCCAATGAATACTAATTTAAGCAGTGTCAGGAAAAAGGTGGGGTTATTTCTGGCATATCTAATTATAACATAAGTAGTTTTTCTTCCTTGCTGTTATTTTTAGATGCTCAGTTAAAATCTGAAGTGAATTAAACGCCTGCAAAAACCTCCACTCCCCTGCAGAGCCTTTGCCGGGGGGGAAGGCTTGCAGTTGCTCAGGGATGTGTACTTGAGATAGAGAGTGTTTCATGACGTGCTGCCTGCGTTGCAGAGGCAGAGAGATGCAGTCATGGGGTGGGACGGTGAGCTGGCAGCTCCCAAGGGATGACATTTCCTCCCTGGTTTGCATCGTGTGAGGTCACTGCTCATTAGGTCCTGTGTGCCTGTGGCCAAGCTGGTGTCGGCACTGTATAGCTATGTACCAAAATCAAGGTGTGACTCCTGAAGCTTCATAGTGAGAGTGAGATGGGGGGGGTCTAGGGGGGATGGGAAGCTGCTGGTGTTGCCAGGCTACAGGTGAGAGACGAAGAGGGATAAAATTGTTTTGCTTCAGGTGGCACAAGAAGGCAGCACTGCTGCAGCACTGGCTTCTGCTTCTCTGCACCCCAGGCCAGCAGCTCACATGGGTCCTTCCCTCTCGACTTGCTGCCTGTGGCTCGCTCCAACAGTGGGGAAAGTCCTCTTTTTATCCTTGTTTAGTATGTGCCTTTCCCCACATTATCACATCCCGAAGTAGTGGTGGATTTTGTGTTGCTTGGAGTTTTTCCTGCAGTTACTCATTATTAAAGAGCTGCAGAAAACTAATTACAGTTTGCAGATCTCAACTACAGTACCAGAGTGAAGCAGTGAATTATGAGTATAGCAGTTGATGCCCATGATTCACCTTTATAAGAATTTATATATTTTTGCTTTGTGAATTTTTTTTTATTTTAAAAAAAATTTGCTCCCCATCACTAGGAATCTGCTAGGCAGGACAGAAAGCTTTTCCACAGGACCCTTGCTGCAGCCAAGAAGTTACAGGCACAGATTGACGGGTAAAACTCTTTGGCTTCTGTATTCCCATCGAGGGGTCCTGGGAGGCCCTGGGAGGCTGCTGCTGGCTGGGGGTCTGTGCAAAATATGTGCAATTCTGGGAAACCTAAAGCCTGTTGTTAACAAATAAACCTGCAGTTGTGGTTTAAGAGCATTTTAATAGCATGCAACTCATCTTTGGGGTTTGTGTGGGGGACGATGTAAGTTCAAGCACACAGGTGCTGTCCCTAAGGAACAGCCTGCCTGAAAAACTTACTTTATAGATGCTTTTCACTCAAATCCCCCTCTGAGTTTCCCATGAAAATCAGGATTTCAGCCTTCCTAGATTGACTTCAACTCCTAAATGTGTATTAGCGTTGCAAGAGCACCGTGAAGAGTTTAGACCTCTTAACAGCAAATCCCACAAATTAAATGCTTAGTTCTACTCCAAAAATCGTTACCTCTGTAAATGGATGTTCCAGGATTGACTGGTAACACAAATAAAAGAGAAGCCTTTGCAGCAGACAGTAGGACAGAAAAAATATCTTATCAGCTTACCTAGAAGTAATAAACATGGTTCTTGTTTGTGCAGCAGCCAAGATATTGCTGAAAATAATGAATAAAAAATAATACATGATTAAACTGTGTAATCTGGTGCACGTGAGGAAGGGGTACAAAAGGAAATAAAATACTCTTTACAAACCCACTATCTCCAGCATCAAATCAATCAACACACTACTAGGAGAACAACTGGAAAGTAGCAAGTGTCTGAGTGTGAGCAGGACAGAGACAGCTCTCCTTTGACAGTTGGCCTGTTCATCATCATCTGTGAGGCAACAGCGATTTTACGATTGGATATTTCTTTTGCTTTGCACTGATTCTGCCTCTGATGAGTCATGTAATGGTCACCTGTCCTCCTTGCTGTGTTTTACAGTGGTAGCATATGCCCTGAGTCCAGAGCTCTGATTTACCGAATGCTGTACGAATACTGCTTCCTAGATCTGGAAAAGGATGATCAAAATTTGTCAGGTAGAGATTGGAAAAGTAATTGAATTTTACCAAGTTGAAGGGAGTTTCTCTGAAGCAGAACTTCAGCCTGGATTGAGTTAACTCTGATTTGTTTGAGCTCATAGGGGTACAGAAACCTGTGCTGGGCACTGTTGAGACTCTCACTGACTTTAATTTTGTGGTTATTCTAAGAATACCGCTGTAGTCAGACACCTCTGGCCTGAATTCATGTTTTCTCAATGTGCTTATGTAGATGGAGGCAACGTGTCTCACATTGCCCTTTGGGAGGTGAGGTGTGAGTTGGATGATGCCGTCTCTTTGCAGATAACTGTGCCAGAAGGTGTCAGGTGGGGAATGGCTCGCCCATAACCTGGAAGACAAACAAGGGAAAAGTTGCTGTCAGCAAAAACCACAAAGAAAACAGAAGTATTTCAGAGTTCTTTGATGTCCTGTGGCATTCTCCCGGCCATTAATCAGCACCACAGAAATGCACACATGTACTTACGTGCCTACTGGCAAATCTGACTTTGCTTAATACAGCTCAGGCTCTTCTTAAGGCATACAAACCATTTGCAAGCTAAATGAAGAGATCTTGTTTGGGCCTTGGTTCTATAAATATTATACTCCTATAAAAACTGGCCCTGTGTTTTGCTGCCTACACTTCCTTGCATCCTCTATTTTCTCCTCCATAAAAAGAGCTCCATAGGATCCCAAAAGGTACAATTTGTTTCCATATATTTGTTCAACACGTCACTGGAAATGCTCTCACTGACTGCAGTGTGTTTTGATGTGTGTTGTAAGTGAGCAACAGAGAAGTTAGGAAGCCAGATTGTTAGAAAAGAAATGAAACCCAGGATTTTTTGTCATGTCTTTGCTACTGCCTAGCTGCTTGGGATTTGCTCTGAGTCAGCAATGAATGTCACCAGTTTTCAGAACAGTTTCAGGAAAGGGTGATCTTTCATATCTGACCTATTACTTCTTGTTTCTGAACAGTAACGTAACTGGATTCCTCAAAGGACACTTGCATATAAATGCTAATTTGCAACAGACCTGCTAGGGATCTCTTACATACAAAACATATACATTGCCCGCTTCTACTGGGAGGGGAAAAACGTGGCCGTTATTTACAGCAAACAAGCAATCTTTCCATCTCTGTGTTTCAAAATTCTTACCCAATGGGCCTGTTTTAAGCATTAATATCTGCAGAAATGTATTCTGAACTCTGAGCAGAAAGCATTTCTTATGCTAAATGAAGATCAAGCCTAAATTTCATCTTCAAGTTTCATTTTTTCAGCAATTCACCATAGTAGCAAAATTTGTGTTCATTTCTACTTGGTCCATTTCCTTGAACTAAGATATAAAATTGAGCTTTTTTTTTTTATTATTATTCCCCCAGGGCAGGAAGAGAAAATGGAAGCACAGACGTTCTGTGAGTTTATAAATAAGATGGGAATAGTATGCAGACATTAGGATTCAGATTGAAAAATGTGGTTAAGGAAGATGTTTTTAGAATATTAGAGATTTCAGCAAAATGATTGAGGGGATAGAATTCAATAAACAAATTTTCTTTCCAGATGTACACAATTCTGATTACTCCATGAAAACAAATGCTAAAGGAAGCAGTACACAATTACTACACCATTTCCTTGCACTATATAGAAAATTAGGAGTAAATGCAATTATGATGATAATTAGTACCTAATGACAGTCATCTTTACTAATGGCAAGGCATTAATAAAGAATATGCATTCTTAAAGGGGAATTTCATTCTGTTTTGTGGGAACACCTCTGGTAAGCAGAGATGGAGACTTTCTTGGTCAGATCATGTTTGATTCAAATGCTGAGAAGTAAAAGTTAAAAGCCTGTGTTCTTTGTTAATAAGTAAGTAGGCAGGATGGATTGCGGATTTCATTTTAGGGGGCATTCCTCATTAAGAGACCAAATGTCTCCTTTGTCCTAAGAGTGTACCATCCCCACAATGGGGCACTCAATGGTTTTTGTATTTGTGGGCACTAACAATAGCTAAATATTTATAACCAATGGTGACACCACAGTGAGATGAGTTTGCTGTCTCTGAGATCAGTCAGAGTAGTGGTGGTCGTGCCATGGGTAAGAGGTAGGTGGTCTGTTTTAGTAGTGGTGTTCAGGCATGGGCTGGAGCCAAGCTGAAGCTTCAGCCAGGGGATCAGGCCTAGCCAACATGGGTTTACAAAAGGTAGATCCTGTCAAACTAACCTGATCGCCTTCAATGACAAGGTGACCCACTTAATGGACGAGGGGAAGGCTGTGGATGTGGTCTACCTGGACTTCAGTAAAGCCTTTGACACGGTTTCTCGCAGCATTCTGGCCTTGACAGGTGAACCCTCTGCTGGGTTAAAAAGCTGGATGGCCAGGCCCAGAGGGTGGTGGTAAATGGAACAAAATCCAGCTGGAGGTCAGTCACAAGTGGCATCCCCCAGGGCTCAGTCTTGGGTCCAGTTTTGTTCAATATCTTTATCAATGACCTCGATGAAGAGATTGAATGCTCCCTCAGTAAGTTTGCAGAAGACACTAAACTGGGAAGAATTGTTGATCTGCCTGAGGGTAGGGAGGCTCTTCAGAGGGATCTGAACAGACTGGACCGATGGGCTGAGACCAGTGGGATGAGGTTTAACAAGGCCAAGTGTAGAGTGCTGCACATGGGACATAAAAACCCCATTCAGCGCTACAGGCTTGGGGGAGACTGGCTGGAGAGCTGTCAGTCAGAGAAGGACCTGGGGGTGTTGTTTGACTGCAGGCTGAATATGAGTCAGCAGTGTGCCCAGGCAGCCAGGAAGGCCAATGGCATCCTGGCTTGTATCAAAAATAGTGTGGCCAATATGTCTAGGGAAGTGATTGTGCCCCTGTACTCGGCATTGGTGAGGCCACACCTCGAGTTCTGTGTCCAGTTCTGGGCTCCTCACCATAAGAAGGACATTGAGGTCCTCAAGCGAGTCCAGAGAAGGGCAACCAGGCTGGTGAAGGGGTGGGAGGACAAATCCTATGAGGAACAGCGGAGGGAGCTGGGGCTGTTTAGTCTGGAGAAGAAGAGGCTGAGGGCAGAGCATATCACCACCTACAACTGCCAGAAGGGACATTGTAGAGAGGTGGGCGATGATCTCTTCAGCCAGGTGACAGGAGATAGGACAAGGGGAAATGGCCTCAAGCTGTGCCAGGGCAGGTTTAGATTAGATATTAGAAAAAAAATTTTTACTGAAAGAGTTGTCAGGGCTTGGAACAGGCTGCCCAGGGATGTGGTTGAGTCACCTTCCCTGGATGTGTTTAAAAAAAGGGTAGGTGAGGTACTTAGGGATGTAGTTTATCTTAGGATGAGAATGGTTGGACTTGATCTTCAAAGGTCTTTTCCAACCTTGTGATTCTGTGATTCATGAGCTGTCCACAGATGTAGCTGGTAGAGAGTTTTTAGGGCCACCTCTAGGTTCTAAGGGACATGGTGTCCAAGGGAGTGGGAGGGCAAGAAGGACCAAAGGACCACTAGCTCAACCTGTGCTGTCCTTGCCTGCCTGACTGCACTTCACCCATGGCAGGCAACGTGACCCTGCAGAGCTTGGGTGTCCCAGCTGGGTCATGGCCACTCTCTCACCGCAGATGCAGCCAGGCATCTGGCATGCAAAAAGCAATGTCTGTCTGCAGAATGACAGAAAAACCTGTCAAGAAAAAGTATTTCTGAGTCATCCCAAACTGACACGCATGAGACTTCAGCCTTTCCTCTCAGCCATGGATGGAGAAATGAGCTGTCTGGGGACAAGCCTGGGGATTGCTAGGGAGGGTGAGTGCCAAAGGCAGTTGGGTATGCATCATGGCTATTTGCCCTATGCATTACAGCACGGTGTTGGCAAAATAATGACAGTTCATTATTCTGTGTTACCATGCAAGAACAGGTCTCTGCGTGCACTGAGCTGGGTGCAGCGTTTTCCAGGCAGAGGTGTCTGTTAAGCTGATGTCTGCTTGCAGCTCCTGGGCTTTGGGTTCATCCATGAACTGTTCTCTGGAGCGCTAATGGGGAGAAGATCCCAGGCTGGGCAGAGTACCAGAAATAACTGCTGGTAGCATGGCATGGGCATTGTCCAAAACCCAAAGTGGAGTCCATCTTGCATGTCTTCAGATGGCTACATGGCAGCTCCTGGCTTCCTCCTTGGGCTGTGGAGAGGCCTAGGCAGTTCTCACACTGGGATGGGCTGCCCTGCATTAGATCTCCGGTTTAGCATCACCTGAAGTGCCTTTTTCTCTGCAGAGACTCCAAAGAGAGCTAACTGCTAGGAGGACTTTAGTTAAAGCAGCCTTGTCCCCAGGCACTGTGTAAGAAAATCTGTTTGACTAGAAGAAGACACCAGGAAAAGCACCAAGGCTTGCAAGTTGCTTTTATCACTTTCTTTGTGGGTTAATTTTCCTGAGTCTTGAAGACCTGGGGGAGCTGTTGGGTGCCTATGAACTTATAGGGAGCATATTAAAAAAGAATCAGCATAGAAGTCACCTTTTAGCATGTGCAAGGTATTACAATGGGAACCATTTTATTACCTCTTTGGATACATAATTGAAAATATTTAGGAAGTTCTGCTGTCCCCAGATAACCTGGCATCATTTCTGCTCTCCTCACTGTGTAGGAGGGTGAGTATAACACCAAACTGAGGCAAAAAAGTGGGAAACTGGAAGCAAGGAAACACCGAGAATGATTTGCTTAGGGATAACATCCCAGTCAATGTCACTGAGAAAGGCAGGTCTGAGGGAGCCTGATATGGAAGCTCCAATTGCAATAGATGTTTGCCGACTCTCAGAAAAACACATGGTGTGAAAACTGTTCAGGTTGTGTCCCTGCTTGTGAGTACCCTGTGATGGTTTTCAGGAACAGTAACCACTCCTGGACACACCACACAGTCCAGCTAAAGGACTGCCCAGGCTGTGGTGGGACCCTCCTGCATCCCCTTCACATCTGCTGGAGCTGAAGAGGGAGGATGTTTCTCTGTGCAGAGCAGCATGGCTGCTGTGACTGATGTGGGCTTGCTTCAGAGCTGGATGGTGCATGTCGTGCTGAAATGCCACTGGTAATTTTGTGTGTGTTCTGTTTAGACTGTTTATGGGATCCATCTCTCCAACTATACATCTGTATCTTGGCAAGTTGTCTAACCCTTTACAGAGGAAAACTGACATTTTCAGAATTTCATTAATTTCATTCCATGGGTTTAGACAGAAACTATATTTAGAAATATTTAGAATGAAATACATCTAGAATAAATTGTTTGGATAAAGGGGCCTGTTTCCCTCCATTTACCATAAAGCCAGGCTACAGTAAAAAACTAAGAATAAATGGTATAAAGCTAAGTGAGATGAGTCTTGTGTGGGTTGTCCATCACTGGAACAGGCTGCCCAGGGAAGTGGTTGAGTCACCTTCCCTGGAGCAACTTAAAAGATGTGCAGACAATGGTGCTTAGGGAGTTGGCGTAGTGGTGGACTGGGTACTGTTAGGTTTAATGGTTGGCCTTGATGATCTTGAGTGTCTTTTACAATCTAATTGACTCTGTGGTTCTAGAATGAAGCTCAGTGAAGAGAGTCTGCAGTGGTGCTCTGGGGTATGCTGCCATTCAGGTGGGTGTGAGTCTTTTGTGGGTTTTGTGTTGTTGGATAAGATGTAAGAAAAAAGTGTTCAAAATAAACCACCGTAAAGGTCTGTCGCTCAGTGGCTACCTGGAAGAGCAGAGTTGGGGGAAGAGCTTTGCGTTCCTGAGACATTTCTGTGCTTGCTGGCAGTCTCTGAGCACTGCCTTGTCCCTGTGTAGAAGTGAAGAACCCACCTTCCATTACTGATAATGGTCAGCCCTGGAGACACCACAGTGGGCCTGAAACATAACTCCAGGTCCAAAGCCATCTCCATTCTTCACTGAGACAGCCACAGGCATCAAGTACCAGAGGTACCTAAGGCCTGTCTCAGAGAGGATGGGTGCAGGTAGAAAGCTCTGTTGGAAAGTCCACAGGAGTGGGAAGAAGAGTCCTCAGCAATCAGCACAGACATCAATGTACCCTGAGGCATGGTGACATCAGAAAATAAATGTCTGAGAAATACACTGGTGTGGCTGCGGGCAAGCAACTGAGGCAGAGCCAGCCCTCCACCCAGCTCAGCTGGTGGGCTGGGTGCTTTGGGGATGGCTGAAGCCCTGTGGTGGCCCCTTTCTGCCATATGGTCCCAAGCAGTATATGGGCTCCTGGGCTTGATGCTACAAGGAGACCAGTATGTGTTCTACAAACTGAGACGAAAGAAAGTTGTATCTTGAAGACCTGCCCTCTGGTCTCTTCCTGGGTTCCTGGATGGGAGATATGGCAGTTAGCAAAGACAGAAAGTTGTGAAGTCCTCTGTCAGTAACTTACTTGGAAAGGGCACTGGCTTCCTTGAGATATGTACTTTAAAATATTGCCTGGAATGGTTTGGTTTGTCCCCAGATATTTAGCTACAAGGTAAATATGCATGATGATTTAATTGAGTAATAGATCATTTGCTGAGGTGGGCTATGTTTCTATATCTTGTCCATCATGGGAATTTTCTTATTTTCTGTTTGGAAAAGACAGAGTAAATAAATCACTAAGTTAAAAATGTTGCTGTTTTAAGACCTCTTGTGTCAGATTTATGTCATTCCTACAGGGCTCTTGCCAATTGAAATATCAATATGCATCAGACACTTTTTTCTTATTAATCAGAATATCTTTTTTGACTGGCATGTACATTTTCTGCTCTCCTCACCTCTCTCAGTCTCTTAATTCTCTACATTAATAACTGTGTCAGTCAAAAACTCATCATAAATCTTTTTGGGTGGTGTATGTTCAAAGCTGTGGATTGCTTCAGCAATGCTGGAGTAATTACAATGATGAGAATTAAGGCAGGTGGCTGTGTTCTGCTCCCTCCCACTGTCCCCGAAATGTCAAGGAGCACTGTCTGAGGGAGCAGGTGGCCTCTGCAAGTCTCACCCTTCAGACTGAAGTTTACAACACACTGAGAAATATTTCTAATAAACAACTTTTGTTCTCTGACACCCAGCAGATGTCAGCCCATTTTGCACTTGGACACCCATCCATGAGTCAGCCTTTAATGCATCTGAGGCTTCTCCTAATGCCTACAGCTCTTGTGCATGCTGATTGATCAGCATACCAGGTCAAGTGTCTCAGGGGCATCCAGGGCTATATATACTGTGTAGATCTGTAATCCTGTTGGGAAAATGCCTGAGCCTTCCTTTCACGAGCCTATGCTGCGTTACATCATGGCCCCTTAGATGTGCTGATCTAGACCCTAAAAGAAATGGTTTAGCGGTGTGGGGTTGTACCATGCCTGTGGCCACCATGTCCCTAGGACAGGCCCAGTGGGCAAGCAAGGTGCACGAGATGGTGAGTTAAGGGACAGGGGGAATGGTGACAAGTTTGTGCCTAACACAGCAGGTGCATCTCCTTCACCTTCCCAGGAGCCCTTGCATCATAGGTATGAGACTGCAAGTGGAACTGAAAAAGGAAAATAGCTCATCTAGATTGAAGGTGTCACCAGGGTTAAGACATCTATGCTCTGCACCAAAACCACTTCATGAAATTAAAAAGATGAGTCAGTATCATAGGAGATTCTCTTTTGAGTGGAAGAGAACACCTAATACGCAGACCAGAATTGCTTCTTAGTGGTCTGCTGCCTCCTTGGGGCTCAGGTTGAAGATGTGAAGAGAACCCTTCCTACCATTGTATGGCCCTCAGATTGCTATTCATTATTGATTTTTCAGTTTAGGGCAATGATAAGTCACAACAGGAAGTGTAAGGGCAGTCAAGAGAGGCTTCAGAGTCGTGGCACAACTTGATTAAGGGATCAGGAACCCAAGTAGTGCTCTCTGTCCTTCCCGTTGCAGGGAATAGTAAGGAAAGAAACAGGAAGAGCCAGCAAATCAATATCTGTCTCCAAGCCTGGTGTTATTGGCAAAATTTTGAGGTTTTTGGTCATGGGTTGTTTCACCCAACACCAGGTCTGCTGGCAACATATGGGTTATGCCTGTCTCAAAGTGGGAAAAAGGATCTTAATGCAGGAGTTAGCAGAGCTTGTTGAAAGAGCTTTAAACTAGGTCTAATGGGGGAAAGGGATAAAGCCAGGCTCACTAGAGGTTAGCCTGGGGGCAGCTTGCTAATGTTTGAGGGACACTGTGCTGGTGAGGTCTTTTGGTCTGCCATCTCAGTAGAGGTAGGGGATGGAGATCTATACAGATCCCAAGCTGGGAATGTTGATCTGCTCAAGAGTAGGAAGGCACTAGACAGGCATCTTGGTGGGCTGAATTGATGGGCTGAGGTGAATTGTCTGAGGTTCAACAAGACCAACTGCTGGGTCCTGCACTGGCATCACAACCACTTTATGCAATGCTACAGGCTTGGGACAGAGTGGCTGGAAAGCTGCCTGGAGGAAAAGAACCTGGGGGTGTTGGTTGACAGCCGTCTGAACATGAGCCAGCGGTGTGCCCAGGTGGGCAAAGCAGCCAACAACATCCTGGCTTGTGTCAGAACTAGTGTGGCCATCAGGACTAGGGAAGTGATTGTGCCCTTGTACTGGGCACCGGTGAGGCCACACCTTGAGTGCTGTGTTCAGTTTTGGGCCCCTCACTACAGGAAGGATATTGAGGTGCTGGAATGTGTCCAGAGAAGGGAAACAGCTGACGGAGAATCTATGGAGCAAGTCTTATGAGGAGAGGTTGAGGGAACTGGTATTGTTTAGCCTGGAGAAAAGGACTGTGAGGGGAGACCTTATCACTCTCTACAACTACCAGAAAGGAGGCGGTAGCCAACTGGGGGTTGGTCTCTTCTCCCAAGTAACAGGTGACAGGACAAGAGAAAACGTCATTGTACCAGGGGAGCTTTAGATATTAGGGAAAATTTCTTCACTGAAAGGGTTGTCAATCACTGGAACAGGCTGCGCAGGGAAGTGGTTGAGTCACCATCCCTGGAGGTATTTAAAAGATGTAGATGTGATGCTTAGGGATATGGCTTAGTGTTTGGACTCGGCATTGTTAGTTTATGCTTGCACTCAATGATTTAAAGGTCTTTTCCAATCTTAATGATTTTATAATTCTGATTCTATGTTGTTCCTTTTTGCGAGTTTTGGGCTTTGGCAGCTTTTAGCCCCATGGTGGTTTCCTGGTTTCCCCAGAGACACTGAAACATCTCCTGTTTCTCCCTCTAAGGCTCTTGGCTGCAAATTTTAGCAGATGGCACCTCACCTCCTCTGTTCCTCCTGTGGGTTGAAAACTGCATTCACTAACATCATGTAGCTTAAATATATCCCTTTGCTTCAGTCCCAGCTTGGCATGGGGAAGCCAAAGCCCAATGTGGACTCCATACCCCTCTGTGTACAGGGGGATATGCTCGGTCATCAACAGTGCATGGGCCACAGCTCCCAGCCCAAACACGGCTTTCCATGCCATGGCCTCTGGCAGGACAGTGGGCAGGACTGATATGGTACAGCCTGTACCTACGTGGTGTAAAATAGTACTAAAATATGCTGTATATCTCACAGTCATCTGGGAATTGCAAAGCTCAACAGTTATACAACAAGCCTGGCAACTGTCTGTCTGAACCTACACATCTAAACCTGATGAGAGCCAATCTGAAGATTTTCATGTCAAAATGTCACAAAAACCAACATGGTTTTGTGCAAAACACTGCAGTTAGGTTGTACCTAGGGTTTTCTTTCTGAGTACCTGTGTCCTGAGGAGGGGTCAGCTCCGACTGTAAGCATGGCCCAAAGTAGCTTGTGGTGAGGTGAAGAAGCCATAAAATTGCTTTGACTTACCAGGCACTCACCATGCTCCCCTGAGCCTGTGCTCCATGAAGACCTCATGGAGTCAAAATAGCCCAGTATTTCTCCAGGAAAAGCAGTTATCTGTCCACACAACAGCCAAACTGTCTTAAAATATCACCAGGATGATGTTCCAAGCAGGCAGCAGTGTTCATATGCAGCCCCCGGCGTTTCCTGCAGGGATCCTAAACTGCTGCTGAGGGTGGAAGTTTCAAAAAGGAGGAAACATTAAACAAATAAAGGTATTAAACTGTCTTTGTGTCTTATTACCAGTGAACAGCCTCTAAAAAATAAATGCATTTATTATGGGCTTGGTTGCAAAATGGGTTGTGTTTAATATGGCTCATTCTCTGCTTATGGCACCTCTGAAGCAACTTGTGAATTAAAGGAAAGGGTTTTTTCTTGGCTTAGTAAATAATATCTTTCCAAGTTTATATGCCTTTCTTACTGTTTTCCTCCTGCAATCCCCTTTTGTCTGCAGTTACACCATCCATTTCCCTCTCCCCATGGAGAAAAACGTCACCATCTTCTAGGTCAAGCTGGCTAAAGGTGTTGGTTCCCTGTGACCCAGCACTGTAGCAGGATAATTTCAGACTTTTGGTGGGAGATGAGTCTGTCTCAGTACTATATTTAATAGGTACTTGCTTCCTACAGGCAAATGAAATAACCCCAGCCCACAGACCCTGATACTAGATGTGGAGTCCATGTCAGGGGAAGTTCTCCAGCTGGTGGGACCAGTTGCTGGAGAGGACATGAGGCAAATCATACACAGGGCAGCTGCCTCCTCCCCTCAAGCACCATTTGCTGACGCTGGTCACCAGTATTTGACAACTGAAGCTTTTATCTAGCATCAACTGGACCTCAGGCAGGTATAGTTTTAATGTCTTTCCTGCAGGTGCTTTTGTGTGCATTGGTAACGAAGAGGTACTGGGCAGTGTTTGCCTGGTGTGTGGCTCACAGATGTTGGTGGTAGTTGAGGTGTGGCAGAAGATAGAATGTTTTGGATCTCTTGGATGTCTGAGAGGGCACTTCAGTGAGAAAATATCTCTGTGGTTTGGCTGGTGTTTCTAGGCTCAGTCCAGATGTCGGTATCAGGTGAGCACAAGGACGGTGGTGGCTCCTCCACAGCATAGTGCCACATGTTGGCAGTCAGTGGAGCAATCTCCTCCCCACAGTGACCGAAGCTCGTGCCAGACTGGCAGGGCAGCAGATGCTGCCTGATTCAGGCTGATGGTTAGGTTGGCCCTGTCATTTGCTCAAAGCATTGACTGAGAACCGGGACCTTCACAGTTCAAGGCTGTTTCATCCAGGTTTCACTGGAAAGATGAGGTATGAAGAGCTCAGTCAGCTGGACCACTATGGACTGGACATCTGTTATGCTCAGAAATCAAAGACAACAAGATGACATTGGAATTGGCTGCCCAGGGTCAGGTGGGGTCACCATCCCTGGAGGTGTATAGATGAAGTGCTTAAGGACATGATCTAGAGGTGGACTAGTCAGGGTTAGGCTGTGGTTGGACTCGATGTTCTAAAGGGTCTCTTCCAACCCTATGATTCTATGACAGAGGATGGCATTCAAGGTTTTCTTTTAATGCTTCTGTCTCTTGCCTCTGTCAGGGAGGACATGGGAAAAAGCAGTAAGAAATCATGAATTTTGCATGATGCCTCTTCAGAAATGTTTTGTCAAGACTTTGATACACCTGGACAAATGTTATATTGAGTTTTTGTCCATTTGTTCCATTTATATTAGGCAAATATCTCTGAAACCTAAGGCATCTTGCAGGTTCAGCAGAACCAAGGGAGACAGGGAAGATGGTGGGACAGGTTTGTATCTGCTTAGCTCTACAGTGACCTCTTTAGTGCAGATCTACTCGTTTGGTTTTTTTCATAGTAGAGGAACTTCAGGTGACAGCCATGACTTCAGAGGAATTAAGGTGAATATTTCAGGGAAGGTTTCAAAATGCTGAACCTTCTTTATCCTTTACCTGGGAAACTGCCTTTAAAACAAGCGATTCCTCCCAGAAAAGCCATTTGTGAGCAGAGCTGAACCACAAGCTGCTGCCTATACCTGAGCACAAAGGCTAACTCCCTGCAAGAAAACCTTCCTCTGTGCTTTGGGTCACTTTACTGGAAAAGGAGCTGATGGGTGTCCTGTGCTGTCCTAATGTCTCTCTGTACGGGAATGTGTTTCCTTTAATGAGCTGGCATTTCAGTTGTGAAGGACACCAATAACTCTCACTAATTTGATGGGAGCTGTAAGCACTCAGCCCATAAAATATGGAAAATGGTGTGGGTAGGGGGGTAAACACACATCATCTCAGAGGAAGGATGGAAAGCTGCAGTACAGTTTCCCCCTAATTGACACACACATCAAATCCTATGCACATATTTTTCACTTTTTTTTAAAGCAATTGCATTATAAGGGAATTAAAATTAGCTGCAGAGAGAGGATCCTGCAAGTTCTTTGCAGTGGAGGGAGATAAAAATGAGCAGAGCTTTATCAGGAAATGAAGATCAGGCTGCCTTTATTGCTGTACCCAGTGTTGTTTATTGTGAAGGACTTGTTTTTACTCCATCACCCAGTTAAAGAAAAGCCCCAAACCAGCCATCTGCCCCCTGGGAATATACTGACTTCCCAACACAAAGCCCTACACAGAGCATCACAGAGCAAAGCTCACTCGGTAGCTCAGTTTGTGGGCCGGAACAAATGGGAAGATTTGGCAAAGCACCTTGCCAGTGTCCTGCCAGTAGTGCAAGCAGAGGTACTGATGAGAACTCAGCTGCACCCATGAAAGTCCATCCTGTCTTCTTTCCTGGGGTGACTGTAAGGACAGTGTCCCCAGGATCTTGTGCTCTGTGTGTGTACCTGCAAGACAACCAAGGCTGGGGCAGCTTGTGCCACTCTACTGCCCTGATGGCCCCAGCTTTTTCACTTCTCAGCTGGCCACTGAGCTTTGTTGATTCTCCTGCTTTCAATTTGGTAAAAAAATGTGGGATTGCCTTGAAAGCCTGAATGGCTTTGTTTTTTACCAAGCTTGAAAGCTAGTCTGCCTTCAAAATGATTGTTTCTGCAGTCAGCTTTGATTGTTATTAATTATCTGCTAAGCTGAAAATAATGTTATATAAACAAGTTACTCTCCCCCCAGCATCAAAACACATTTTGGAAACATGCTGATTGATTTTCATTCTGCCTCCTCTAGACTTCATGGATAACAGTGCAGTTATATATAGTGACAGTCTGGCAGCAGGGAGGAAGAAGCATTTCCCAGGGAAGCTATTACTGCTGTGTGTTGGGTAAGAGCTGCAGACACCATCCTGTCCCACTGGCATGGGAGGGAGACTCAATGGCCTGTGAAGGGGAGTCATCCCATGCCATGCAGCATCACTGTCCTCTAGGGTGGAGAACTGCAGTGAAGTCAGGAGATCCAAACTGGTGCTAATCCTGCCATTTTCTGTAGGATCATGGGTGTATAAGTATTAAGCAGCCAGTTAATGTCTGTGAGCTTTTGGGAACAGTGGAGCTCTTAAATGGATTTACACAATATCTGGCATAGTGGGAATATCAACTTGGCAGGATATTAGATGAAGTCTTTACTTTCTTACACCTCTACAAGGTACTCGGAAGAAAAGATGGGCAGGAGCAGGAACTCAGGGTGGTGCTTCTCGAGCTTCAGCGTTGCTGCTCTCCTTTTTCTGCACGCTTGAGTCTTGAGTGACACAAGGCATTAAAGAAACGGATGAAGATTTCAAACCCACTTGTTATCTGATCTCTTGCCTAGAGCAGTTCTTGCAGTAATAGCTGTGACTTGGCCCTTCTTCACCTTCTCAGTGTTAATTCGGGGTTTGTCACCCCAGGTCAGCATGTGGTGGCAGCAGAATGGGGGAACAAGATCTCACTAAGGGCAAATAGGAAATCAGAGGATGAAAGTTGGAGAGAAGTGGCGATACAAAGGTCATACAGATCATTTTTGTGGGGGCCATAAAAGGTTGTGAAGGCACCGCTAAACTCATCGAACTAACGCGGATGATTCAAGCAGAGCATCGTCTTTCAGCTGCACAAAGGCATCCTGAATCCAATCTGCATGAACAGAACAACTCAGCCTGGGTTTTTTTCTAGGTAAATCATGGGGAGAAATACTGTTTAGTGGTTCAAGCAACAGATCTGAAGTCAGGACCTGGACACTTCACCTCTACTTGCAACACCCCTCACCCCTGCCGCTGCCCACGCTGTACTCCAGGGCAGCCAGCCCCAGCCCCGGTCCCAGTGTGGTTGGCCTCGTGTCAACACAAGCCAACAAATCCTGTATACCCAGGGCACTGCTTCACAGCAGCATGTGGTTAGTAACCCTGCAGCCTCCCAAGGAGATCCCCCACATTGTTGTGATTTGCTTGGGGCACAGGGGTGCTGTATGTGTCTCGTGGTGGTGTCTGGCAGGGAGAAGGTACATTTACAAAGCATTCTGACTCCTCCTAATGAAGACGTTTTAAAGGGGGCAGAGGGGTGTCAGCCTTTTCCTTTGTGCTTGATCAGGGCTGCTTCAACTTCTAATGTATTTTGGAATAGCCATAAAACTTTTGGATAAAGGAAAGATGTCAATGGTGGACTTGGCAGTGTTAGGTTAACAGTTGGACTTGATGATCTTAACAGTCTTTTCTTACCCAAATGATTCTATGCTTCTCTGTTGGTCTTTGGAAATGAAGCAGTGCAAGTCTCTCACTGAAGCTCCCGGTGAACTGAGGACTGGAGATGCTGGGCCACCCCCCAAGTCTCTCTGGCTCAGTGACAAGAAAGAGGGCCCATAGAAAGGGCCCCAAACACCACCATTTCTTTTTTTTGCTGTGATCCTGGCCAGTTTACTTAATGACTGTGTCTGGATGAGGCTAAAGGCCCATGCCTGTACCTGTTCCTGCCACTGAGTCTGGCTGCCATGGGGTGGCCCATGTCTTCCAGGCAGATGGCATACGTGGCCACATCCATACTGTCTGTTGGCAATGATGCCTGCTTGCTCCACACACGCCCCAGAGACATGCCTGGGATTTATCTGTGACAGGATTGCTAGCCTAGAGGCCAGAAATGTGCCAGGACTGTGGTAACAATTTAACAGTATGGAAAATTGACTTCCCGTGCCAGGGAATGTCTCCAGACACAGGCACATCTTTATGTCACCAGATGTAAAGTTGCAGGTGTGCACACACATGTATATGCATAAGTTATATACAAAGGCATACTTATGAGATTACATACAGGAAACTTTGTAGGTGCTGGGATTTATAGCAAAAGCATTTAGGTCCCTCATTCCCAAAGAAATGCCAGTGGGAATTCAGCATCCCTGTGTATTTGCAGATCTAGGCCACAGTCCCTGTCCCAGAGGGTTTGTGGCCCCACTAGATACCTCTCTGCTAGTAGGAGCAAAGGACCAGAAAAAATGATGATATGCAGTTTCCTTTGATCCTTCCCCTGGTTGGCATTATCTTCATTCGATAAACCAGCTCCCTGCTGCAAATCACCCCCCGCTGCTTTTATGCCACACTCCACAGAGGAAGCTCAGAGGTACTTACAGTGAGTTTTAGCATGCTGACTCGCCTTCACAGCCCTCAGTGCCCCAGGAACAGAGCTGAAGGCCATAAATCTTATTTAAATTGCCATCTTAATGTGATCTCTTGAGGCCCTTTAGGCTGGGGTTTGGATAGAGCTGCACATCAAGTCGATTAATTTTCTTTACCCTGTTGCAGATTTCACCAGCTTGCTGATCTGTAACTAGGTCAGCTTCATAAAGCGTCGTTTCTGTTCTAGGCTTTGTCTTCAGCTGGGAAGACATAATCAGGGAGGCTGGATAACAAATGGGTGAGACTGCACGGGTCCAGGAGTGAGTGTTTGTTGCTCTTATCAATTGTCTTGTAACTATTTCCAGAAGACTTTTGAATGGGGGTAAATCACATGAGACCAGTCCACTGGCACTTGCTATTCCACACTGGAATTAAAACCATAGAATCACAGAGTTGTTCTGGTTGGAAAAGACCGTTAAGATCATCAAGTCTGACTGTTAACCCAACACTACCAAGTCCAGCCACTAAACCATGTCCCTAAGCACCACATCTACATGTATTTTAAATAACTCCAGGGATGGTGACTCAACCACTTCCCTGGGCAGCCTGTTCCAGTGATTGATAACCCTTTCAGTGAATAAATTCTTCCTCCCTGCTGTCCTGTGTTTCTGCACATGGGGACAGCCATCTCCTGTGCCTTTAAGATTGCCTTCTTGAAGGATGTCCAGCCTTCCTGAAGCCCTTTCCCCATCAGGACTGCCTCCCAAGGGACTCTGCCCACCAGGTGCCTAAACCAGCCAAAGTCTGCCCTCCAGAAATTGAAAGTGGCAGTTCTGCTGACCCCACTCCTTACTTCTCTGAGAACTGCGAACTGTTATTTCATAGTTGCTACACCCAAAGAGCTGCCTACCTTTGCCCCATGTGAGGATCCAACTCGCAATATTTAGACTGACTGATGTGCTGCCTACCGCTCTAGTGAGGCTGCTTAAGATGTCCTGTACTGGGACATTGCCCAGTGACCTGTCTCCCCGCTGGGAATGTCAGGTACCCATTGGTACCATAAGGTAACAATGTACTATCATTTCAAAGTAAATTGAGCAAGAATGATATAACCTAAGCTTCAATTCATCAGATGGTTCATTTACCAAAGAAAAAAATACTCTGATTTGCTCAGGACATAATTCCAGCAGTATTAGCACTGCCTTCAGACACAAGTGTCTTCAGTAATGTCCCAGAGACCAAAGAGCTTCTAAAAAGCAACATCCTAACATGTCACTCACACTTTGGCAAAAAGACGTTGGGTTAATGTATGTTGCTTCTGTTCATGACCTCCACATACCGACCAGATTAAGGGCAGTCACAGATTGTCCTTTTTGCCAGGTATAGATCTTCTGCTCCTGTTGATACTCATGTATCCTGAGCCTGTAGTGCAACGGCTGGTTCCTTTCACCAACACAGTACAAGGATGGCCTCACATGTCTGCAAGATATTTTACCATTTCCCCAGCTCAAGGCATTCCTGAGCCATCTTCACCATCTGTTCCCCATCAAGTAATCATGCAGTCTACTGTTCCTGCCTGTGTGTAGGACCAGGAGCCTCCAGGTCCACCAGAAGCTGTTAACTCCAACAAGGTAGGCTTCACAGCTCAGCACTGTACCTGTGGCAACTTTAACATCAGTGGTGAGGATTCTCAACTTCAGAACAGAAAATCATTTGCAAGGTGTCTTCTGCCATAGCCTTATATGTTTGGGGTTTTGGTGAACTTTTGCCCGTGAAGAAGAGGTCATTCAGTGTGTCAGATGTCTGTAGAGCAAACCCCTCTGGGAGGGGTGTGATGCATCTAGTATACTGCATTCAGTGCTGGGACTCCCAGTACAAGAAAGATGTTGAAAAAGTTAAAGATGCTTAGCAGAGGTCACTAAGATGGTTGGCACTGGAGCACAAGACATATGGAGATTGGCTGAGGGAGTCAGGCTTGTTCAGCCTGAAGAAGGGATGCCTTTGGTGAAACCAAACAGCACTTTCCAGTGCTTGTGTGGGTGTTGTCAAGGAGATGGAGCCAGGCTTGTTGATGCAGTGCGTAACGGGGGTCAGAAGACAGCAGCCAGAAATGGAAACAGGTGAGGTTCTAGTAAGATGTAAGTAGAAAATATTCATGATGAGAATAACTAAGCTTGGAGGAGGTTGCCTGGAGGGCAGTCTCTGTCCTCTTTTCAAGAGGCTGGAGACCTCTCCAGGTCCTTCCACCCTGAATGGTTTGGTACTTGTTGTGACTCCTGTTTTCACAACATCCTTTTTCTTCCTTTCTGAAAGGGATGGTTTGTCTGTGATGGCAACAACAAAATGAATCTCTTTATATTCCCAGTGTGCTGAGAAGAGATTCAATTTGCAGCAAAGATTTTGAAGAGTCACTCTGTCCTGCCATCCTGCCCTGTAGTCAGGGCCAGTAACTGTTTACAAAGCCCTGCTATATGGGAAAGGGCGTCATAAACCAGAACAGGTGAGGAGGAGACATGAGCCTTTTCCTGCATACAAAAAGTCCTGGTGGCTCTGCTGTAGTTATGTGTTTGGTAAAAAGCCTTATTTTTTTGTCATCCTTCACAAATCCTGGTACAAGCCCCGAGAAAGGATTACAATTCCTTTCAAAAGCACTATGATGCCATTCATTGCACCCCAGCAGCTGTTTTGCCACTGTATTTTTTTCTGTGTTTCAGTGTTTGGTATTTTTCTTGCACCCATTTTTTTTTTTCCTAGAGCTCCCCCTCTGCAAGGCCATTTTCTTGGACTTGGCTGTGCTGGGATGAGAAAGGGGTCAGAAGCAGGTGGCAGCATTCACGTGCTGTGTCTGGTTCTTCTATCTGCAGCAGCCCCATTGCAAAGGGACCAATGTCCCCCAGTCAGCCTGGAGCTTCATGTAGAATCATAGAATATCCTGAGTTGGAAGGGACCCATAAGGATCATCAGGTCCAACTCTTGATGCTCTGGAAGGTCCTCTGCTTTCCTTCCACACTTTGCTACCTGCTTGTTTAATTCTCTGAGCTGTAATGCTAGCAAGGAGAACCAGCATGGTGTTTGGAACTAGAGCTCTGCTCTGGTTTTAGGAGCTGCTGAAATAGTTTAGGAACTCAGGATATCTGAGATGGTTTATCTCCCTGAAATGTGAATGTCCAAGGCTTCTTTGCCTCATTAAAAAATAAAGTTACTAACTGTCAAGTGCATTTAAGACTTGGGAGGAAAACTTTCTTCTCTTAAGCATCCTCTGATTTTAGTGTGATGACAGTAGACTGCCTGCTAATTGCATGGCTGTCTTGAAACTAGTTGCCCCGCTGCCTGCAGGGAAACTGCTGTGACTCCAGACGTGTGGCCTCTTAATTTTCTGAAAGCAGCAAGCAGATCAGTCAACAGCTTGTAGATGAGAGGATAATGCTGCAGTAAGAGGGAGCTGGGACTTCAGGTTGTTTAATACACAGCATCCTTTTAAAAAGTACCAAAGAAACACAGCTAACTTGCTTTCGGTTCAGCCCGGCTCTTAATGTTCTACTTTTCTGTAGGGGTGTAGCACTGTGGGGGTTGGTTTTACATCTGAAGAAGAGCTGAATGCCACAAGGTCAGGTCATTGGGCACAGAAGCACCTGCTGTGCCAGGAGAAGGCTACAGGGATATAAAAACATTTGAGTGAAAGACAGTCTTTTGGTAGAATCTGATTTCCTTTCAGGTACTGACCAAATCAAGCTCATTAATATTGCCATAGAGAGAGCAGAGCCTGGCAGAAATGGGAAGCTCTAGGTCACTGCCCCAGAAGCTTCCTGTGGGAGGAGGGAGTTATCTAAACAAACGAGACCATCAAAGAGAACTGGAAGCACCAAAATTGAATACTGGTTTCTCTGAGCTCACACAGCAAAGCTGAAAAATCCCACCTTCTGACACCAGACCCTGCCCTTCCCTGGGTTCCACTCACCCTCAGGTGTCTCCATGCCCACATTTCATCTCCTGCCCCGGGGCAGATGAAAGGAAAACCTTGCTGGTAAAATTTTCTCACCACTTTTTCTGACAAGCAATCTATCTGCTGCTTATCTTTAACACACACTGCGCTAGAGAGAGCCCTGCCAGTCTGTCTGTACTTCCCAAGGCCTTACAGCTGTTACGGAGATGCCTGATGTGTCTGCATTCACTGGGCCTCGTGTTACAGGTGGATGGACGTTTGACTTGAGGTCAAAAACCATATAGAAATAAACTCCTTCCTAAGATGTTATAAACGAACTTGCTCTGTAGCTGGTCTGACCTCCTTCACATCCCCAGAAAACAAGTCAGTAATATATTTTTAAAATAATAGTATCCCTGAAAAAAGCTCCTCTGAGCTCTGAAGGGTACCTCTGTTCCCTACTGGAAAATAAAAACATCCCCTTGGTCCAGGGCTTTGTTCCCACCCTGTGAGCAAGACTAGCACCTTCCCCACAGGTCAGTCCATCATTGGCTTTTCAGGCTCATTTGCCTGTTTGGGTGGCAAAAACTGAAATAAGGATCTTGGGCACATATGTAGGAACTCAGGGTAAACACTGATGGACACAGCCTTGTCCCAGTAGTAGCCCACCTTCCAAGGACTCTTCTCCCAAAGCTTTCTCAGTGTACTGTGTTATCTGTCATCATCATTAATCATTTGAACCACCATACTGCTTTGATATCTGGGCTAGGACTGGGATCTCCCTGCAGCAGACAGAGTGCACCTGTGTATAGCAAGAGACAGCCCATGCTATAGAGAGTTCACACCATAAATATGGGAAATTGGAGAGCTGGGAGAAAGCAGGTGGCAGATCCTCTGCTTGAAGCTCGCCTGCCTTGTCACCTCTCCTGACAGCAAGGGAAAGGATTCTTTTCCCACACCGACTTGAAGTGGTGGGCAATGGCTCCCTATATGGAGCTCTACCCTACTTAGGAAACTCAGAAGGGTCCTTGGCAACCACATGCTTGGAAAATGCTATTGTTCTTAAAGCCTTACAGGGTGTTATCTTCCCCTGTTTCTTAACTCCAGCTATCTAAGTTAGCTATCTCCTCTAGTTTGCATGGTCCCAGTATAACCTTGAGAGAGGGACTTATGGGCTGTACTTGTCCTGGTTACTCTCTTCTCAGTGTTACTCTTCTTCAGAGTGCTTCCTTTGGAAGTGCCCTCCAACTAAAATGGAAGGTGTGTAGGCTGGTCCCTCAGACTAGAGCTTGACTTCCATGTGGTCAGATTAATTGACATTTAAACCAAACATGTGGGTTAAGTAACAAAGGAAAAAGTTGAGCTGCCCTGATAAGCAAATAGTTGCTGAGGAGTTTCATGACTGCATCATTTTAAGTTGGTATTAGACGAGTTGAATAGCTGTGGGAAAAGGGGTGTTTCTTCCACTGTCTTTATAGAGGTTGTAGATCTCACCTAACAGATGTGACTGGTCTTTTTAGACCTCTTCCACAGAACAAAGCCTGAAGGCTACAAAAGCCTCAGGCCCCACTGATAGTCCTGTCAGTGACAGAGTGACCATTAAAAGGCTCAAAAACCTCATACAAAAATAGGATGAAATCCACAGAAAGAAAACATTGAAAGATCCTCAACATTTTAATCAGCATCCAATTTCCATCTAGGACTGCACTCTTAATATAAAAGTACCAATTACATTTATTATCGCAAGGCTTTGCTGAATAGACCCATAGTCTAATGCAATTATTAAGTATCTTTTTAGGTTCTACACAGAGATGAACAGACAGCATTTCTGTGTGTCTGTATAAGAAAAACCCTTTCTGCAAACAAAGGGATGTCAGCTGAGTTACTCTGTGCTAATTAGATGGAACAAATTCACATTTGTGTGTTAATTGTGCAGCAAAACAGAACTTACTGCCAGGTTAGTTTCCACCCAGCACAGGTAGATTAATTAACTTTCCAGTGTGTTAATGGAGGAAAACTGTGATGGATATGCAGGTTTTGTAGCTAAGTAATCCATCAGAACACACACTGCAAGCAAGACCAGGAGCCTTTTCCTCCTCGGTGGTTGCCATAGGAGTTGGTTTGATCCAGCCCATGGTGAGCACTGTGGTAGCTCAGTGTTGCTTGGACAGGGTAATGAATACATAAAAACATAGCTGTAAAATCCCATTGAGGAGTAAAAGATTTGAGGTTAGGAAGAGTCATTAATGCTCATCTCAACCATCTGTAGGACAGAGAGAAAGATTTTCAGTCAGGGTCAGCTGTGTTGCATTGTATCTCACTGTATTGCAAATACAATCAAATGCTGTTGTATTACTGACTGATAATAAAATGAAATATGTATAAAGGTATTAAATCTCATGAACTGAATTAGCAATACATATATCTATGTGTTTATAAAATGGTAAGTGCTGCTGAGTATCAGCAAAGTAATTGTGACAGCTCCCATTTGGCAGTAAACATCTTTGATGAAGAACCCCTCTAAGCTTTGGGGAGAAACAATGACTTTAAGAGCTCATCTGAATCATTTTAGGCTTGTGCATTATGATGAGATGGCCAGAACCCTAACAGCTTCAATTGCTCTGCACTGAGTTTAATGAGGAGGTGATGGTTATCTCTGAGGTCTGCATTGCAGGCATCTGTATTTCCTAAATAAATCTGACTGTATTTTAACTGGAAAGCTTTTAAGATTACAAAAAAAAGAGAGTGTTTTTCTTAGAGGAATCAACTGATGACAAAATAGAAAAAGCAACAAGCCAGTTGATAAAAAGTGTCCTGAAAGAGTTTGTAAATTGGCCACATCATTAAAGTGAAAGTCCCAGGCTCATTTGTCATGCACCAGAAATGACAACAAGAAGCAGCTCAGCCTTGAATCCAGTGTGCTCCTGGGATTTCACTAAACCAGGGCATGTGACTGCCCAGTGAAGACTGACATACAGGCTGCATTTGAGCCACACTTCCTAGGAATTAACTTTTTTATTAGACTTAATCAGAATCAATATCAGATGTGGGAGGGATGGTGAGCAAAGTGAAGGCAGTGGAGGCTGTGAATAATGATAAATACACGTGGCATGTCTTTGTTGTTGTAAATAGGAGAAATTCTACCAAAAGCAGTGGTCTGATTTAACTTGAATATTCACTCTGGCCTATTATTATATCGCACAAATTACATGGTTTAAAACTTGTAATCTGTTTGATGCCTCTCTTAATGGACAGGAAATTTCAGCAAGAGATAGGCATAAACAACAAGCAGAATTGGTCTACATCTGACTTAAAATAGACGTGTATCATCAGTGTTCCCAAATCAGCTTATTAATCGTCAGTGTTCAAAGTTATTTAAAAAAAAGAGGTTGAAGAGAAAAAAAAACCAACAAAAAACCAACCCAAAACCATCCTAAAATGGAATTGTTGGTGAGATTGTTGTATAAATTTGCAAGATGTTGTTCAGAAAATGTCCCATGCAGAAGGAATGGTGAGATGAGATGCTTTTTTCTACAAACTCAGACAAAGCAGAATTACCCCCTTGCAAAGCAGAGCTCTGTCTCATCTGCGCTGCTCCCTCTATAGGGTCTCCAGGAGCTCATGGGGCTCATTAGATAGCAGGAAGTCAGGGAGTATCTTCTGTCCTGCTACAAGTCAAGTGGGCTAATGTGGTGAATTCAGGAAAGAGATACTCCTCCTGCCTGTAGCTCAGCAACTTATACACATGTTCCCATCAGTGAAATCAGCCTCAAGACATGTCCTACGGACCTCAGAGCTGGGGAAGGAGGAGACCTGGGCATGACTTGCCCTGGACTCCACTGCTCAGCATGTATCTGGCCCTCAAGGGTATGGGCCTCTTTAGCCCTGCTCTCCTCTGTCCTTCCCTAACCCTGGACTGGCCCTGTGGCCAAGGCCTGGGTTGGGGCAGTGTGTCGGCAGCTTATGGTCAGGTCCTGCTCTGCAGATCAAGGAAGCTTTTCCTCAGCTACTCCTTCTGTACAGGAAGGGTAATGATGCCAAGTAACTAATAAAATTTCACATCCAACATATTTTGGCTTCTTTCTGTTTTCATAGAAAGCCAAGTGTGTCTCACCATGTTCTGTTTATAGAGCAGGGCATGGAAACAAAATCAGGGACGTATGTTGTGTTTGTTCCAGCAACTGTGCCTGTGTGGCTCACGCTGCAGATTAAACCAGTAAGCACTGGTATGCTGAGCCATGTACAGCAAAGGTATGCAGCCCCACACAGCAAAGATGTATAACACCACCAAAACCTATAGCTCCCACTGGATGCTGCTTTGGGTCTGTCTCCTTGGGCACCCATGAGTTGTTGACCTCGTGCAGTTGTCCTTTGAAACTTTTTCTTGTACTTAACTGCTGATAATAAATTGCCATCTGACACAGAGAAATAACTGGGCCAAAGCCCACTCAGGCAGGAGGGAGCAAAGAAAAATGTGTGCTATATTCATGTGCATTTTATAGCTGCTGAAAAAGCACGAGCTTTGCTGTGCAGTATTTTCAGGGGTTCAAACCCTAGTAATCAGGACATGAATGGTATTTCCCGTGTGTGTGTTCTTTAAGGGGGATGATATGAGGTCATCACTGCCATCCATATTGGCATTTTTTGAAAAGGACACACCCTCTGTCATGCAGAATCCTTTGTGCCTCACGTACCTCCTCCCTTCTGCTGAGGGCAGCAGATCAGTTATGTACCAAAGGTTAGATGCAGGGTCACTGGAACCAAAGCATCCAAAAAGCGACTTCCTCAAAAGCTACTAGCCAAGAATGGTGATTCACTGATCCAAAATTGAGGTCTTTTTCACTCTTGAGAGTAATTTGATTGTCCTTCTGTTTTCCCAGAAAGATGTTCTTATTTCACACTTGCTTATTTTCCAGGAACAGGGGCAGCAGAGCAGCCACACACTGCTGGATGCTCATCTTGGAAATTTCCAAAGTGTTGTGAGCAGAGTATGCCAGGAATCTAGTTTATAAACATCCACTCAGTGCCCTCTGCCTCTGTAAAAGTCTCTAGGCCCCTTATCCTGAAAGCTAGAGAGCTTTTTTTAATGCATAAATATATAAAACCTCCCTGTGCAAACTCAGACCTTTTGGCATATCTGAAGAAACTGGACAGACATTTCCTTGGAGTGGATCTACTTTCCCCTGCTGATTCCCTGCTCCCCAGGCCTTCAGTAACCAAGCCAGTCGTGCTGTCGAAGGTTGAAACTCCATCCCCTCCTTGTCATTCTGGCAGCAGTCTCATGACACCGAGTCCTTCCTGACATGGCTTTCAGGTAGGAGGGATTCAGCCTTATCTGAGGTGAGAGCTGCCTGGAGGAACTCAGAACAGAAAGCAAGGAGCAGAGCTGCTACGTTTCAGACTTTAAAAGCTGCCTTCGATGTTGCTATTAGTCTTGCTTAAATACCGTGTTCTTGTCATACCTTCTGAAGTTTTGCACTGAATTAATAATACCTATCTTTAAAATGCCTTCCAGCATGAGATCTCAAAGTATTTACTCATGGTGGGTTAGCACCAGTAACTAGCAGGTGACTCAATCTTTTAGTAGAAGAAGCAGAAGCGGAACTGGGGGTCCCTGATGAGCACGACTTGACACAGCTTACCAAGGGCAAAAGCCTGCCTTTTGGTTTGCCCGTCTGTGCTATATAGCAAAAGATGGGGGGGCTTTGATTGTTTACAGGGGGTGAGAGCTATTTCCTTGAGGTCTTGGGGCTTAGACATACTTTTTCATTTCCTATCTGCCTGGTGCCCAGCACCCTGTGTTGCTTTCATTAGTGATAACATCATCGTAATTCAGAACAGCGTCTGCATTGCCTGAACTGGTATTTCTTCCACAGATTAGATATCCAACGATACTAAATATGAATAAAGACATAGTCTGCATGGAGCAAGGGTCCATCAGTCTGGGACAGAATAAAAGAATAATGATGTTCTCTCTTGGTTGCCTGGATTGCAATCTTACTGAGTACAGCTGGGAACTGAAGTAAATTCAGACATTCAGAGTAGAGCTGTAGACTCTTAACGGTGTATTGTCAAACACTGTCTGATAGGAGACAATCTTTTCCTGAGTTGATTGAGAGAAATAGTATCTTGCCTCTTTTCTTTTATAACTCAGACAGGGATATGTATGCCGTGTGTCTGGAGCTACAGAGCAGGTAAATGAGCTGTAGCAAGAAGGGGAGAAAAAAGTGGTTTCTTGCTGCAGCAGACTGCAGCATTTTGTCAAGCATTGGAACAGGCTGCCCAGGGAGGTGGTGGGGTCACCATCCCTGGAGGTATTTACAAGGCGTGTAGATGAAGTGCTTAAGGACATGATCTAGAGGTGGACTAGTCAGGGCTAGGCTGTGGTTGGACTCCATGATCTAAAAGGTCTCTTCCAACCATGGTGATTCTATGATTCTATGCAGACTTTAGATTTTGTGTCAGGCAGAGTTGGGGACTGCCTGCAGGCATGTTGGGCAGGATTCATCTGACCAATGCCTCTAGTAAGGAGACAAGAAGCTAGCTACCATCCCTTACAGTCAACTGAGAGAAACAGTGATTGCTACACAGGCTCCCTAAAATACACACCTGCATTGACTGGAAAGGGAGGTGCAGATGACCACCACAACTGTTACTACCTCTATAGTTAGATCATATATTTAATTTGTGAGTTTATGGCTGCTCATCTCAAGTGTCCAACCCCCCCCAACTTTGCACTCCAGGTGGTCACTCAGTATTGCATGTCTGATAGACTAGGAACTAAGAGGGGAGGAAAGCTGAGCAGATGGTCACAGGTAGATTTATCTGTGGTCAAGAGATGGAAGTGCATAAAGAGATTAAGTGTGAAAGGGAACAGACAAGCTTGAATGAATATACGAGGGCATTTCCATGTGTATCCCACATAACCCGGGATGTGATTACTGGAGCAAGTGGAAGTGTATAAAGTAAAGCCCTGAAGAGTTACGAAGCTAAACAGAACTTGATACAAATCAAAAGGATGACTACACCAACTTCCCTATTTTATACCCTGTTCTGGAACAGACTCTGCTGAAATCTCTTTAAGGAGAAGGGCTGATGGGGCCTGCTAAGACTTGACGGCTTTTGGACTTGCATCAGAGACGAATGACTGGGAAACCCCAGACTTCTGTACTCTAAGCAAGGCTGCAGTGAAAGGTGGCATGAGCAGAGCTCCCTCCTCTCCAAGACTGTTGATCATCAGGAGAAGGTAGCATAAAAGTTACCTTCTTCTCTGCTAGAGGAATATTTTGAAATGAGGGGGGTGATACTGAGCTGTCATGACTTATGCTAGTCTTGCCAGCATTCTGGGAGTGGTTAGAGAAGGGCTTCCTTGCTCTGGAACATTTCATCACGGACAGTGTTAGAGAACTTTGCTGACAGCCTGGGAAAAGGTGGGGGCAAGTTGTGAGGTGGGTTGTCTGGGAGACCTGGTTTGGGTGGCAGCGTGTAATAGTCTCCCTGCAGGATGAGATGAGCTGGTTTCCTCATCCATACTGAGAGATTGGCAGAGTTTTCTCTGAAGAGGAAGAGGGGCTACTCTGACTAGAAAGCCTTTCAAGACTTGTGAGACAGAAGCAGCTGTATAGAAGTCTTGTGGAAGTCCTCAAGGTGTTTCTGACTGGTGAGGAAGGTCTTGGTTCACATGCCCATCCAAGCTGCTGAAATATTAGTCCACTCTTGAGCCTGAATTTGGAGCTAATTGACCAGTTCACAGTGTCATAGATTCAAAATGCCAGTCGGGAGGGACCTCCAAATGCCGTCAGTTGACTGCCATGCCCCTCACGTTACTGTGGACACACTGAACTGATAGGATGTGTAATTGTATCTATAATTGGGATTGAAGCCCAAGAATGAGCCCAAACTATTTTGACATTTCCCTATTGTTTATATAAATGGAATTTTTGTGCCTGCACATCTTTGTAATGGATTTGTTGTGGATCAGGTGTGAACTCTATGAAGAACAGGGAATTGGACAAAGTACCCCAAGTCTCAGGCTGTGTGCAACCTGTGAGTTCTGCAACATGGGAGCATCAACAGTACGAGAACATGGAAGAGCACAGAGCAAGGGCCTTCTTTTTTCTCTGGTGAGCTACATGCTCAGTTTCCCTGTCTTATCATTCTCTCCAGAACTAAGTCCAGAACCGTACAGGGAAGGCAGTGGGATCTGCTGCAGTTGGGCATGGTATTGGTTTGGCTTAAAGACAAGAGGCACATGGCCTGACAGCAGAGGAGATGGAGCTCATGGGTTGAAGTCAGGGTGGTTTTCCAAGCTTCACACTTGCCTTAGCTACACAAACTGCCTTGCAGCCCAAGAAGTGATCTCCCAATGTTGGAAAGGTTGTCTGTATTCCTGTTACTGACGGTATTCTTTGCATTTTCTCCATGTGTTGAATTAGATTGAGTGTATCTGTTCAGGCTAAGAACAGAGATTACTTGGACTATATGAAGTCCATGACGCAGAGCAAACAATCTTTGTAAATAGGGTGTGTCCTTCCCATGCAAACACAACCCCCTATGGCAAAAAACCGCAACAGTTTTGCCTCTATATTTCTCTTCCATCTTCATCAAGGTAGCTAGGAACATTTGTTAACACTTAAATTTATGAATTGCACCTGTAAAAGGTGATTTAGCAAGCAGTTAGCTCTACATTCTTGGAATAATTAAAATTAATGTAGGTGGTTTATACTTAGGAAACTGGCAATTGATCCTAAACACGCCTTAAAACACTGGATTCTGCTAATGCTATTGGTCACTGGAAACCACAGAACTGTTCTGGAAATGATTGTTTAAAACAGAATTGTCTGTTTTGCATGGACACTTGCTCAGCTGCTGAGGATCTTATCAGCCTGTGGCATCTTGAGTCAAATAAAATCTACAGCAGACTGAAACTTCAGAGCATCCAGCATTTATGTGCCTGACGGGAGGGATTTTGGAGCTGTGAATCGATGTGCATTTGGATTCCTTGAACTCAGTGAACTGATGCTGAGTAAAAGAGAGTGTGATGATAACAGATGCCAACACCAACATTTCCCAGAGGCTGGGGAAGCAACAGGGCACTGTGAGGACCTGGAGAAAGGGCTTTCTGATACTTTTTGAGGATTGACTGAGGAGCGATTTTCCAAATAAGAAACTTACGTCTGTGCAGTGATCAGCCAGACCTGGTACCACTGTTTTAAGTCTCTTTGCAGCTGCTGCTGCGGTGGCACAACCCCCACTGCAGCACTAGAGAGACTCCTGCCTCTGTCTTACAGGGGACGAGACCTGAAGCCTCTTCTCTCCATCAGTCAAATAAACTTGCTGGCTTTTTGTGAAGGAATGCATTGCTTTACACACCAGTGGGGAAACCACATCAGTCCTTACTTCTCTCAGTGAGACAGCAGCTGCAATATTTAACACTTCAGACATGTAAGTGCAACTCTCTGTGTTATACAGCGTAGTAATGAGAACCTTTCTGGTCAAAATCCCCGCAAAAACACTCTCTTTCTGCTTGCCTGCCCTGACCTTCCTCTCATTCCTCTCTGAAAGAAACTGAGAGACCTGTTAGAGAGCAGGGAAAAAAAAACCAAAGCAGTTCTTTTCTGGTGTTTGGATTGCTATGGTGATTTATGCATAGGGTTATCTACTGGAGCTTCAGGGAGCAGCAATTACAGATCTCAGGTCATCAGATTAGTTCTCAAGGGTCCAAAAGCTCCCATTAGAAGTGGTAAAGTGGTGACAGATTCAGCTACCAAGTGCTGCCTTTCATGGAACATCTGTGGTTGCTTCAGAAGGCCAAAGGTTTTACTGCAAATTAATTTTTTATTTTTTTTTTTATCTGCCACAAAGCAAAGGACCAGAAAACAGCAGAATGAAGTGCCCATTGCTGGGAGGGAAGTAATGCATTGCACTGCTGCAGAGACTGTGGGGCCAGCCCTAGCACCCCTCCCCACACAAACACCAGTGTCTGCTGGCACTGGAGAAGCCAGCTAGGCAAGGGGGTGGTTACAGTTCACCACACTCCACTCTGTTGCCTGCATACTCTGCTCTGGGATGCTTCCAGCTGGCAGATCTTCAAGGAGCTCGAAGGCTCGTGCTGCATCCCACAAGGGACAATGCAGTGCTCCGAGCTCGTGGGCTTCTGCAGCACTGCTGCAGGGAACATCAATCCCATGTACAGGAGGACAAGACCTGTCTGCTGTGCCTTTTGCAATTTTGGAAAGTAAGATAATGCAGCCATATATATGTGACCTTATGTAGAACTGATTCAAAAGGCAGCAGAGAGATGCTAGAGGTTGTTATTTACACTTGTGAAATGAACAGCGTCAAACACGACAGGAATGATGCTGTGAGCAATCATGAGCAGTATTTGCCCTGAAATTAAATTGAAATTTTATAACAACTGCTATTGAGTTTTGTACTCTTATGAGACAAGTTCAAACAGTGGGCTGGCTGCTAAGTATGTGCCACCATGGCCCAAAGCTGGTCCCATGACTGGAGGTATAGACATCAACACAGGCCTGTACAGCTTCCATGTAGTCATGTTATAAACTAGCCTCCAAATTACATTCAGGGTGCCAAAACATTTTGCTTTGGCTTCTGCCAAGACCGAAGCCAAAGGGTGGTGGTCAATGGGTCTATGTCCAGGTGGAGGCTGGTGACAAGCGGTGTCCCCCAGGGGTCTGTCTTGGGACCGGTGCTCTTTAACATCTTTATCAATGACATCGATGATGGAATTGAGTGCACCCTCAGCAAGTTTGCGGACGACACCAAGCTGAGTGGTGTGGTTGACACCCTAGAAGGGAAGGAAGCCATCCAGAGGGATCTGGACAGGCTGGAAAGATGGGCCTAATGAGGTTCAACACTGCCAAGTGTAAGGTGTTGCACTTGGGTTGGAAGAATTCCAGACATAGATACAGACTGGGAGAAGAGCTTCTTGAGAGTAGCCCTGCTGAGAAGGACTTGGGGATTGTGGTGGATGAGAGACTTAACATGAGCCAGCAGTGTGCTCTTGCAGCTCGCAAGGCCAATGGGATCCTGGGCTCCA
>VZTU01008533.1:82556-123876 GCA_013400835.1 Zapornia atra | reverse complement strand
TGTGTTTTTGTGTTGCGGTGCCGTTCCCCGCGGGGGGGGGGGGGTGTAGACTGGATATCTTTTAAGGTCCCTTCCAAATCCTAATGTTCTGTGATTCTATGAAGGATGTGGAACAAGTACACAAACCAGCACAAGCTTACAAGGTTTCTAAAGCAAGAAAATGGAGCATTTTGTTTGAAAAGACCAGTTAAAGTTAAAAAATTATAAATCAGTTCATAATCATTGGCTGTTTAGTAGGCAATTAAAGAAAGAGGTTCTTCATTAGTTAATCTCATTAAAACAAAGGCAAGGAAATCAAGCAATTTACTGACACCAATACGGGCAGTTGCTCTGCTCATTTACATTGATTTGTCTCACGTCATATATCTGGTATCGTGCTTACCGACCCTTTGCACGAAGTCTCTAAATTACATTAGCCACAGTGCAAGCTCTTATCAGGGAGGCTCTAACACACAAAATAGTCTCTTCTTTAAACAATCTAACCTTGCCCCAGGCAAGCAGAGTATCTTATCATCTCCTCCTTAATCGAGTTGGGATATGTTTTGTAATACATATGGCATTTCCATGGGCCAAAGAACACGAAAAGTTGGCTTTAACCCTCATTAGTGCTGGAATAAAGAAAGTTATTTTAAGCAGTATATATTAATATTAATATTTATTAAGCAATATAGCTTGGTCAATTGCCATGCCCTGTAGTAGCTTTCAAAAAGAAGTAAAATTGGTTTCATGTAGGGTGACTTTGGAATACTGTTCCCATCTGTCCTGATCCACCCACTGACGTCTCTGCATTTGAGGTTGGGGTCCTCAGACTGTTGACTGATTCACAGTCACCACTCAGGGGTGGCATCTGAAAGTACCAAAAACCACAAGATGTGGACCCATGACCACTATGGAAGTTTCCAGCTCCTATAATTATCCTATGTGATGCAGAAGAAGCCCACGTGAAACCCCTGTGTTTTCTTCTGTGTCTGTCTATACCTTGCATTCTGTTGGGGATTGCCCCAGGTAGCCCAGAGAAGTGCCTGCAGTGCTTTTTCTGTTTAACCATTGGACCTTAACACTGTGTTGACAATAACATATGATACATTTTCCATCTGTTTTAAGTTCTCAAAGCACTTTGTGTGCATTATTTCTCTCTTTTTTTTTTTCTTTACTTTTTTCCCCTGCAGTGGATAGATTGCATCCATCCTGCTTGGCAAAGTACAGAACTGACGTGCCTTGATATCTCTTCATTTAGGTTTATGATGAGCAGAGTAACTTCACGGTCCCATTTGCAATACTGGCCTCAGTCATTTACACCCTGCAGTGCCTGAATACCTCTTGCAATCAGTGTCTGATTTGGTGAAGGATGTAGGATGAGGTAATTTGATTATGGGGTTCTGAATGCAGAAATACCTGGAATCCTGCCTCGGGCTGCCTTTGCTAGTCCATGACTTAAAAGAGATCCATGGTGACTGGCATTACTATGGGGATTAGCATTAACACCTGGGATGTCCTAGGACCAAAAAAGAAAAGAAATCTTGAGTAATTCATCTTCACAGCACATCTGAGAGGGTGACTATTTGCCAATGTGAAACAATGAGAAAACTGAGCTGTTCTAATTCACCTCATGTTATACATAAGTTTCAGTGTCCAAATACAGCCGTGATTTCCCATGCTTAACCCCTCAGCCAGCTACAAAGGGAGTCCACTAATTTTGTCATCCTGTACAATTTTGGTGGGGTTTTTTGGGGGAAATATCTGTCCAGGGGCATTTTCCTGGAATAAAAATAAAACTCTGTAGCTCTGAGAACCAAACTCTCTGAACTCCATTCCCAGGACTTTGGCAGGGGTTTGCCAGGGAGTTTGGTGGAGTAATGTTGATATTTCCATTACTATAGATTCACAAGAAATACCCAACACATTACAAAAAAGGTGGTTTAAATGCAAATGAAGCTCTGCCTTAGTACAATCATGCAACTTAAGATGCCAAACAACTTCTCTGCTCTAGCCATGAAATAACAATATGTGATCTGCAGTGTCCTGTCCTTGCCTTGCTGTCCCAAAATACATGTGGATCTCAACCAAGATCTGGAAAGAAATGCATATTCTTTCATAATACCTTGTGAGTCAGAATGAAACGTAGCGCTTCTCACTACACAAATATCAATTGTCTTATTCTTGAGAGAAAAAAAAAATCTGATTGGCAATTTTTTTGAGGCTTTGCTCAAAGCTCCTGACAAAAACTGGGGGTCAGCATGCTGGTTTGTGGTGTATATACACTTATAAACTAAGGAGCCTACACTCCCCAAATCCTTGTGGAGACTGATTAGTCGATATAAAATAAAAGCAAATTGGATAGAAATATAAATTTGGCTGCTGGGTTTTTCAGGATTTTTTTTTATAAGCTTAGAACATATTGTGATTGATCAAAATATACAATGACATTATTAAGAAAAATGCCCATGCAATTTGCACACATTAAATATCTCCAAGAACATATTGCAAATAGGGAAAACCAGATTTTTGTTCTAAAATATTCCCTAAATAGGTTCTGTTTGTTCCCATATATGAATGGTCTGGGAGTGATTCTTTGGTGAAGGTCATTATTCATTTACAAAAAATGTACACAATTAGAATTTATATATATTGAGTAAATAAATAGATTAATAAATAGATAAATACATAAATAGATAGATAAATAAATAGATAAATGAATTAATACCTGTCACAACTGAAGTTGTTCCCAGGAGAACACTAGCCTTGACAGGTATTTCAATTTTAAAAGACCTGGTGATATATTTAGCACAAAAAGACGACATACATGGCTCAAATGAGCTTTTAATTATTTAAGCTAATATTTTTGGCAAACGCACTATGACATCAAACCAAAATATTTTCCACTGACATAAAGGTTTTATGACTTGGAGTTTCAAGCTTCCAAGATTTTGACTTCTTGTCTTGACCTAGAAATAGAGGAAGGCCTCAAAAGTCACTGTTTTATCCCCAAGACAGGAAAGCAATTGGATAAGATTTTTTTATTACTATTTTTTCAGTGATCACAAAAGCAGTGACTTGGGGAGTTCATTTCCCTGCCAGCCTTCAAGGCCAGTCTCTTTTGGGAAAAGTTAAGTCTCATGGATATTCTCAGAGGTCCAGCAGTGACTCTGGTGCTTGGCCAAAATGTGGCCTTACGTACCTTGATAGTTGTGTGTGATTTGGGGTTGTTCAGTATTTTATCCTCCACCCACACTGTTACTGAAAGCCTATGGATATCATTTAGCCAGCCAATGCCACAGAGTAGATGTTTTCTAATAGTGCTTGATGTGCAAAACAAAACAGCTGAATTAGACGGAGTGTAATGAGCTGGTAAATAATCTCAACAGGTGGTGTCTTAATAGGCAGCAGAAAGTAATTGTCTCCAAGGGGAGTGTCAATGAATTAATTTTTATCCAGGCAATTCAGCTCACAAGTTGTTCAGAGACCCCCAAATGCTGTTCACATCCCCGCACAGGCTAATTCCCTTAGCCAGGAGCCTTCAAATGATAACATCCTAGGCACAAATAGGATTGACTTGACCACTGCTCCTGCCCATGGTGAAGTGCAGCTTTAGCCACTGGAATTAGCTTTGAATTTCACAATAAAAGGAACTGACTGGAGTATCAGGTGGGGCTGTGATTACAGGAAGGTAGACACAGATTCTGTCTTGCAGTGTTAATGACTTCTGGAAGGGCATTGCGCCAATTAGAGATTTTTTGGGTGACTTCAGAGGGATTTTGACCAGTCTTCATAACATTGAGATCATCCAGACCTTTGTGCTGTTACATCTGTCCCACAGAGCTGGAGGAACTGTCAGGCTGTTTCCCTCTGGGCAGAGGGCTGGTCTGGTCCAGAAGGAATGGACACTGGGGGAATGGGACCTGAGTGTCCCTGCCTCCTCTGCGACTGCAGCAACCAGAAGCTGACGGAGCCTGGTGCATGAATGAGGTGGCACTGCCTGTCACTGGTTGCCAGTGCTTGTGGTGGTGCCTGGTTTTGGTATTGGTGTGGCATGGGGTGTGTGAGGGCAAGCTTAGAGCAAGAGCAGGGGACCCAGCTTCTGAATGTTCTCAGCTACGGACATCCCCACATTGACCTGAGCTGTTCGCCTTACAGTGGGCCTGGGGGGGTGTACCCCAGGGCTGGGGACAGCTTGGGAACTGCCTGACCAGGCTTGGAGGGGGGTGAACTGAAAGCTTGGCTGTGGAGGGAGTTCTTCTCTTTATGGGACCGGATGGTGATAATGAACGTTTTCCTGAGACATTCAGCTCTTGCTTTTCCTTTCATTTACAGGAGAGATTGATCTGTGATTCCCTGTAATATCTATAGATGTGTACACCTCCCTCCACACCTCACCCCCCAAAATCCCCCAGCCATGTCTCAGGCTCTGAAAGAAAGCTCTCAGCATCTGTAGCTACTTTCTGCATTTGATGTAGCTGCACGTGATGGCCAAAGATGTGAGAGCACTCACAGTGTTATTCTTCTGCACAGGAAATCCCTCAGAAGGTCTGCATAGTGGGGGCTGAAACTGCTTCTCTGCTTCTCCCGTCCCCATTGTCAGCACAAATCAACTTCTGCAGAAAATGCAGCTGTTGGGAAGGAAACCTCTGTCACAGAGGGGCTCCTGCCTGGCCAGAGACTGACAGCTAGCTGTCCTGAGATGGCAGACTGGTAATGCAGCAACAAGCTGCTTAACTCCATCAAGGTGCTGTGTACAGTTTCACTCATAGCACAGGGATCACCTCAGCTGCCTTTGGCCTTCTATTATTTTAGTTAGCTGAGGGAGGCAGACAAGCCCATCTGGAAGAGCCATCACCCCAGACCACTTAAGCACTGCTTTTAGGATAGCATGCATTATCTCCCAGTTCCTGGATTGTTAGGAAAAATTAATCCCATCTGGAGGCTGGGAAAACCTAACAGCAGGGTTTAATTTTACCCACCTTAATTTTTGTGATTTCTTGGATATATGGCATTCATTCAGAACAACTTTATGTTTATACTTGTCTGTCATTCCCACTCTGTCCTTATTAGACTCTTCATCATACTCACAGTGGTATTGGTACAGTCAATAGGTCAATAACGCTGATCTCAGTGGTGCTGCTGTACATGGACTCATGCCAGCTCTCTGCTGGCCCATGTTTTACTGATTATCTGCCATGGATATGTCTGGGAATATAACTTAAGCAGGTGGATATTCACGTTTGCTTCACTTTCATGCTTAAAGGTGGAAGGATCACACCTCCTATCAACAGAGCTCTGTTGCAAGGTGCTTGATACTGATGTCCCACGGGTACCAGATGCCATGGTCCTTGCAGGACTCCCAGTAACACTCCTGCCCAGGTTTGTCCTGCCCTGCTAAGTTGCACCAGGCTCACTAGTGTCCTCGTGGGCTGCCAGACACAGCTTGAGTCATGCTGACAGCACACTGAAATGCTGCCAAGGGATGTTAAAACCATTTGCTTGGTGAAACATGCCTCCCACCAGCCCCAAGCGTGGCTGTTTGCTGGAGCACCCATGCTCAAGATCCCTGCAGTCCCTGTGCCTGGCATTTTTGCTCACAGCTGAACCCTCCTGCCCAGAAGCTGCGGTGCCTGGAGGTGTTCCTATCCCTCACAGTGCCTACTGCTCTTTTCAGATGGAGGTGAGCTCACCTTTGCATGTCCAGATGCAGCTTTTCAGTGGCGCTATCGCTTCCCAGGAAGACCAGGCAAAGCCATTAGAATCAGTTAGAAAGAGGTGATACACACCATCAGAGAGCCAAGACCTTGCTTATACTCTGATGAATAGAATGACAAATTGCCTTCTCAGGCAGGGTCAAGGTTCACTGAATCCATTAATTTTTGTGTGTTTTTCAAAGCCTCCAAAAAGTCACCTTCTTTCCCCACTCAGATGGCAGATGACAGTGCATTGGCAGGGACATAAGGAATTCAGCTGTTGAAATAACTCACCAATTTTAAGAGCATGACCTGGCAGCACAATTTAGGACTGAAAAAATAAAACCAGGAGAGAGCAGCCAAAATGTCTTCCCACGTCAATACTCTGTAATCAGCTTTGTTGCATAAAAACCTCAGGCTTTTGTGGGAATGTAATCCACACAAAACACATTTCAAATGAATAAATCAGCTTTCCCTGATGGCAAGTTATGTGCAGAGCCATACTGAAGCATTCAGGGTAGCTATGGTGACAGTGTCTTCCTCCTAACAAAGAAATATGCTGGAATTAGGGAAGGATTCATGAACAACCAATAAATGTGCATCCAGACCATGGGAGTTTGGAGAAAAAAAAAAGGGTTGCAAAGTTCTCAAATGCAAGTTTTAATAATATGCTATCTGAATGTTGCAGTTAGATCCTGAAAACAGCCAAACTAGCCTGATTTGCTGAAGGGGTGTGACTTGGCCTGGCTCACAGCATTTTGTCATTTGAAAGGCTGCGATTTATCTCTGCTTGCGCAATTTTCAGCTCCTTTGGAAAAACTTTACTGAACTTTTCACCCAGCTGGTGTTTGCTCACAGCCCGGGTGTTTGTAGGCAGAGCTGCCTTGTTCCTCTCACTGCTTCAGTGGCCTTTCCTGTGCAAATCTCCTGAGTTCTTGGAGAGGATTGCTCCTTGAGGGACAGTCATTATTGGTATGGTGGTGGGCAGCCAGAGACCTTCTCGGACATTGTCAGACAGATGGTATCCCCTTCCTTCCCCCCACAAAGCATATATTCATCATGGTCTGCTCAGAAAATTCATAACTTGCACTGTGTTTCCCCTCAGGTCACACAGCCCATCCACACCCACCCTGTTAGGAGATCCAGAAGTGTGCCCATGATCTCACTGAGCTCTGCTGCTGTTAAACAGCCGTGAATACGGAAATATTTACACTTGTCTCAATCTGTTTGGCTGTGTTTTGCAGAGTTATATTCATATTTTGATTTTAACCTCTTGAATTCGGCAACAATCAACAGGCTCTTTGGCTTATCCTGGAGCTCAGTATCTCCAAGAGCTGTTCATGCTACACCTGCTGAGACCTTCCAAGATGAAGCCAAGTTCTCCTCACTTCTGGTGCAGATGCAGGTGCACAGTATAACTGCTCCCTTCTGACCTGGAGGGCTCCCAAAGATTAAAAAAAAGCTCCTGACTGTACAGGCACAAAGCATCGTGCTGTGATATCTGCCACTAGCAGCCATGTCAGGCTGTGTGGCTCAGGCTCTCCTCGCTGTCCCAGCGCCTTAGCTGGTTCATGTCTCTGCTCTGCAGCTGGCCGCTGGGAATCAGCAGGCTGGGAATCAGCAGCTGGGTCATCCCTTGTTCCCAGCAATTGAATGTTTCTCTTGGCCCCTCAATGTCCAAAGCAGTGTGCACTGATAACAGAAGTGTTTGCTGGGTAGCTCCCAGCCTGTTCGTACAACCTTTCTATTGTTTTTTGAGTTACCAAAGGCTCGTGTCGTGATCTTCCATCATCTGCTCCTTTCACAACAGTCTTTTCTTGCTGTAGGACAGATTGTTATTTTTGATATATATCTTCGTTTCCTGAGGAAGTGAGAGTATGGTGGGACCTTCAGAAACACAATCAGCACAGCAACACTGCTAGTATCAGTGTGTAAGGTTGGAAGGAAATGTCGTTGCCCAGAGCTTTCAAAAACACTTTGTGTCCCTGTGATCACTGCTGCCTGTGGAGCGTCAAAACGTGAGTGTGTCTTCACAGCACACAGAGCACATTCAAAAGAAACACAAGAGAGAGAGACACTTCTTCCTGCAACATACATGGTGGGGCTCTCACTGCAGAATGTTGTGAATACTAAGATTTTCCATGGGACTGGACAAGTGTTTCCTTGAAGATGTGAGAAAAATGAATCGAAGACTATTATGCCCCCAACTTACTCTCAGCTCCTAAAGTCCCTCCTAAAGTGTACTTACACTTCCTAAAGCATCTGCTGTAGGCCATTATTAGAGATGGAGTAACAAGTTTTTATTGGCTATACCTTCAGACACTCTGTTCATTCTCACTTGTTAGTGCTGCACTGCTACGAGGATGTGTGTACTGAGAGCCCAAGATGAAGGAGAGGCAGGGAGGCAGGGCCAGGAGATACTTCATCTGTCACCTTGCAATGGAAAGATAAACCCTGAACCTGGTTGGTTATCTCCTGTGTGCTGCCCACAATCCTGATGCATTGCAGCCAGACATGCTGCATGACCCTGCATGCCTGTCAGTTGCTGCAGTCATTGGAGAGAGGTCCAACACCAAGCCAGATGCTCTCCAACAGCAAACTGTTGTGGCTAACTTCTGTGATAGCAGTCATTCCTTCACCTGGACTCTACTGGGGCGAGCTGGGAACACTGGTGGGGCAACATGGTTTCCCAATCCTGAGGACCTGAGGAATCACACATTTTCTCCAGCATCCCAGGAGACACCCTCACCCTAGCATTCCAACTGCAGCCACATCCTAGGAGGATGGGCTTCCCATTCAACAGGGAATCAAATGTGAAGCCCTCAGTTCGAAAAAGGATGTTGAAAGCTGTGTATTGGGATCCTTTCACCAGTTTACTCCAGATGAAGTCTCTGGCTTGACTGTGCCCACTGCTGTTGGTATCAGCTGGAGGGCAGATGCCTGACTTTGGCTGGCTAAGCCCATTTTTTTCTGAGTGCTCTGGACCTTGTTTTATGATACTTAGGACTTCTACTCTATGTCTCAGTAAGAAAGGTTGGATTGTGCATTTATTATTAGCATGCACTCAGGCTCTTAGCAGTGGTAGGGCGCAAGCAGTAGTACATGCAAGGACATCGGGTAAAGTGACCTTTTGTTTGTGCCAGGGTATGGGCTTGAGTGCATAGATATGGAAAGTGCCTTAGACCTTTCTTCCCTCCCTTGTTCTATTTACAACTTGAGTTTATTTAGGGTATGGGGAATGAATCAAAACTGACTTAGACTTTATTTAGCACTGTAGCTGCAGTTCTTATTTTTACTATGTCAAATATCTTCTTGGTCGATTGATTTCCTTTGGCTCATTCGTTGATCATGTGACATGAGAAGTATGCAGTTATCATTGATTTTTATCTCTTTTTACTTATTTTCTTTTACTTTTTTTGCCTTTAAAGTCAATTTTATAAACTAGTTCTCCAATACAGTAGGTCAACAGTCACTATTTCAACATAACTGTTACAGAGCTGTGTGCACCTGGTGTGACCATAAAATGCTATGAGGAGTAAAACAACCAGTATCTGTAAAGTGTGAGCTCAGCTTGCTCATTAAACAGTCTTTTCATGCTTTTTTCTTTCTAAAATAGGAAATGATGATGTAAAAGATGATCAACTAGGAATGGAAAAGTAAGCAAATCAGTAATAATATTTAGGAAGTGTATATCATCTTTTGCTTCAAGATTTAAAAGTGCTTTATCAACTACTAATTAAGACTCAAAACCAGCAGGGTGTTACTGTAATGAGTCCTGAGACATCCTACTTCACGCTGAGCTGAAAATAGTCTTGAGCATGCTAATAAGTTTCAATGGTAGACCTCCCTATGGTCAGTATTAACAGGGGCTGAAATATTATGAAGAGGATGGGCTGTCAAATATTAAGGTCAAAGTAAAAGCTGTTGTGGTTTCCAAAGACAGCGGCCGTAGTTTCTTTTCATGACTCCTGCATTGAAAGCAAGGGTTTTTTTGCTTTATTTCTATTAATACAAATTCTTATTTACCTAGCTGGGGAAAGCATCCCCTGCTTAAAATTTCAAATGAAAATCAAATTCCAAATCCTGTCATATCAATGTTTTCAAAGTTTTATTCTGCAATCATGTGGGAGAAACTTTTTTTAAAGCAGAAGTGCTCACATCACAGTGTGATTTCAGAAGCTCTGGGTTTAGTAAAGTAAAACTCCAAATAACAAGATTTTTGTGATAAAATGAGGAAAGCTAGAAAGTATTAGGAAAAAAGTATTTATCAAACCCTTAAGAGAGTCTTGTTCAGTATTTCCTTCACAGATCAATGGGGATTCTAAAGAAATATGAATTGCTATAAAACAACTTAGGCAGAGGAGTAATAAAAGTGATACTAAATTCTCACATAGAAAAGAATTAAACTAGATTCTGAACGGGATGTGACACAAACTGTTGTAAAGAGCAAAGGTGTGATGAAAAAATTGCATTTCTAGTCTCACTGAAACAAGACTTCAGCATTTCTCAGGTTGCTATAAACATCCCATCCCAGTGGAACTTCAACAACTGAAAATGTGAATAAGGTCACAGAAAGATGCTTTTGTGAATATTTTTTTGTAAACTAGGAAGGAGCACGAAGCTCGGTCAGAAAAAGAGATTTAACACACCTTTAGTAACAACATGGCAACCTTCAGGAGTTCACCCAGGTCCAAGTAGCTGCAGCTTAATATGTGCTGGTTTCATCACAAATCAAACTAGTGATATCCCATCAAACATGTAATTTCTGTCAAAAGAAGAAATATCTACTGATGATTTCTGTTAATGGGTTTGGCATATAATTATTGCATAGCGTCCTCATACACATTATAGGTTTTTTTACCCACTCAGGCAAGGATATAATTTGATCTAGTATTTTCTGTATGCAAACTGTGGCCCATCCACCCATCGAAGCTCTTGAGGTTTCTTGCTAGCCAAGGGCTTCTTCTATCAACGTTTGATACATCGTTCTGTCTTGGTCTAACCATGCTGTCCTTCTGCCTTCCCTTTTACATGGTGGAAAGATCAAGGATTGGGTTTCAGAAGAGCGAAAGTTCCCTTCTGTCTCCCAATTCAACAGCAGAAATAGGCAGCTTGAAAAAGCTGGAGGCTGGTGCCTGCTATTTTACTTTTTGCTTTCTGTTCAGCCAGGAACATTTTTCTTCTTTTGCAACTTGACAAAGGAAATACAGTCCCCCAGTATTCAGCATTTGCCTATTTTAAGTGTGGATAGGCAGCTGCCTTGGAATGCACAC
The DNA here is from genome assembly GCA_013400835.1 of Zapornia atra. Classification (NCBI taxonomy): domain Eukaryota; kingdom Metazoa; phylum Chordata; class Aves; order Gruiformes; family Rallidae; genus Zapornia; species Zapornia atra. The sequence goes on along the minus strand of VZTU01008533.1, from coordinate 112,931 downwards.
TTTACTGCCCATTTTTTGGTAAGATGTGACTCATCCTTGCGGATAATGAAAACCATACTCACTAAAATGATTTGTGCTGCCTTTGCACTAGATGTTATTCCTGTGTATTTTGCTCTGTAACATGGCTGGGACAAGGCTTGTGCACAAGATCTTTGTAACACCACATGTAGCCTGCAGCAGCCAGTTATGCAGCACTGACACCAAAGCCAGCTAATGAAATTATTTGTTTAAACCTGCAGTGAAACATTCAAAATTATTAGGTTTAATATATGTGTGGGGTTGCATCTCTAGAACTATATCATTCAGGAGAATGGGTGCCCATCCAGCAGTTTCCTCTTCCCATCTAACTCTGTGACAAATCTTCATGGTGCTGAGTGACAGAGATATGGACAGATACAGCCTTCTCCCTTTCATAGAGAGGGGATAGAAACTCTTGGTTCAGGTCTGAAATGACTGTGCTTTTCATATGGAAATGGACAAACCCAACCACAGCATTCCTTTTGTAAAGAGTGGCTGAACCCATTGTCTGTAAAGAAAACTAGCACAAGAGACAGTCCCAGTGTACAGCACTACAACTTAGATTCTGATTTTAAAATCATAGCAAAGTCATGGCCACGTCTTAAAAATGTTCCCCCAAGCAGATGCTCGTGTGCTGGCTTGGGATTCCACCATCCATATGGTGAAGTCCAGATGCATTTGGCTCTCCTCATACCTTGGAGAGGTGTTTTCCATGGCAGCACCAGGAGCTGGGGGAGCACCCTGGCAGCAGCACCCACTCACTGCCTTTTGTCAGCAGCAGCAGAGGCTTGACATAGACTCACCTCCCAGCTGGAAAGGCAGTGGGAATCTGTTCTGAGTGATGGATGCAGGGAGGCTTCAGACAGCCTCCCGTTGTGCCTGTCATGGTTCTAACGTTATTTCTAGAGCAGATGCACCTTAATCATTTTTCAGTCAATACTCAGATATTTGCTTTCTGCTTAAGCCTGGCATATACTTCAGAAGAGATATATAGAGCTATTATTTTAAAGCCAGTTGGTCACTTTTACTTGCACAGCCAAAAAAGTCAGGAACAAAATGTGCTTGGATGTTTTTGTATATACATTTCTAAGGAGCGTAACCCAAATGCTTTGGAAAATTAAGGTAACTGGCAGGAAAACAGAGCAGCTCTGTGCTGCCTTCAAAATCCCTGCACTTTTAACTATTTTATTAACTCAGGTTTTCCTATACATATTGATTCTGTCAATTCTGATTTCAGCTGAAGCTGTACTCAGGAGAAAAGTAAGGTCTGAGCAGATGGTTGATGTGAAATGGACAGCATGTTATTACACAGCTGTAGGAAATCCAGCACATTCTGCAATGCTGTAAGTCAACATGTGTTGTGGATGCCAAAGGAAACAGACTCAAGGGACACTTGAGTGTGTAGGAACGGACCTGAAGTATACAGCCTGCAGACTGAAATCCCTGTTCTTATGAAGAGGAATGTTTCATCAAGATTTCTATAGACTGCACTTCTGATTCCCCTAGGAAGAAATACTGACAGTATGTAGAAATACCAATCATACTGGTCCATGCAGTGTAACTTGCTGCAGAGGAATAGACCAGATATCCTGGAGGAGCAGGGCTGGGGTATTTTAAGTGATTGGTTTTCAGGGAAAACTGAAAAGGAGATAGGAAGAGGCAACTGCCTCAGTAACAGCAGTACCTGTGATCAGAATAGACAGAGTGAAAACATTGGTGAGTTTGTGGAATGGATTTCTAGTTCATTGTATTGGGTCACAAACTATATGGATATACTATATGGATTGAAGGAAGACATCTTCCTGGGCAAATCATCACACAGCGGCCCCCAGGGACAGTTTCTCAATAATTTGGATCTTCCAAAGACAGCCTTTCTCAGAGATGGAGGACTGGGCTCTGAGTACTTCATGATGTGGGGCTGACCTGGTAGTCCCTTGCTGGCCTATGTCTTACCTAAATATCAGGGCTGATGGAAAAAAAACCCATTACAAACTGTGATGTACTCATCATGAGAATATATTGTGCCTGGCATCTAGCTTGAGTGGCTCCACAGCACCTATGTAGCACCCCACTGTACTTCTGGGCATAAAGAGAGAGAGAACGTCCTTGATGGGATCTTGTTTTTACATCTCTGTGCAACACACCACCTGATTTCAGTGGTGAGTGAAGTATTTCCTGAGCCAAAGTTGTCCCAGCAGTTGCTGACTTTGCAAAATACTTTGAAATCAAAAGGGTGAAAAGTGCTGAACAGGGAGCAGTGCACCATTTTCTTATTAAGATGAAAATTAAGTAATTGTTGGATGATCTGGCAGTGCAAAATCCTGACAACAATTTTTCTGACCTAAAACTTTCCTTCCCTGGGTTAGTTGAGTCATAGAAAAAGCTCATTCAATACTGCAGCCATGGGCACTCTTCTTATGTGGATTAACAGACTACAATGAGCCTTTACCTCTTCCCCCTCTAATACTGTATCAAAGACCATCAGTAGTTATTAAAACTCTTGGCTTACTTTCCTGCTTACTTGTATATATCTATATATTCTATAAAACTGCTATTAGGAGAAATTTCCTTACTGTGAGGGAGGTGAGGCCCTGGCTCAGGCTGCCCAGAGAAACTGTGGCTGCCCCCTCCCTGGCAGTGTTCAAGGCCAGGGTGGATGGGGCTTTGGGCAACCTGGTCTGGCGGAGGGTGTCCCTGCCCATGACAGGGGGTTGGAACTAGATGAGCTTTAAGGTCCCTTCCAACCCAAACCATTCTGTGATTCTGTGATTCTTTGGTTTTAGTCTGGTGAAAGACACTTTCTGGTGCTCCTCATTTTCAGGCAGGTAGCTGGATCACTCTGTAGAGACAGGACAAGGGGCAATGGCTGCAAGTTGGAGCACAGGAAGTTCCACACCAACATGCGGAAGAACTTTTTCACAGTGAGGGTGACAGAGCAGTGGAATAGGCTGCCCAGGGGGGTGGTGGAGTCTCCTTCTCTGGAGATATTCAAGACTCATCTGGACGCCTATCTATGTAATATGAGCTGGGGAGCCTGCTTAGGCAGGGGGGTTGGACCCGATGATCTCTTGAGGGCCCTTCCAACCCCTACGATTCTGTGATTCTGTGATCACAGGCTGAGCTGTCACACTTCAAACAGTCTGGGCTGCACATAGGGATCATCACCTGTTTCCTCTAAATCCTTCTAGCCTGATAGACAACAAAGCATCCCTCACCCATCACAGGCTTTTGAAAGGCAGGCACAGTGATCTGGGCATGAAAATCTGGATGCAGCTTTAACAACCTCTAGATTTGCAGTCCAGTGAACTGACAACTTCAGGCCTGTTGGCCTGGGGCGAGGTGAGAAGCTGGAAATGACTCAGCTCAGTGCTGAGTTTGAGGCCCCTTCTATCCTTTCCAGTGCTGTTTCCCAGCACTATTCTTGCCAAGCAGAGAAAGAAGAGCTGATCTGCTTTATTTGCCATAGCAATTGCCAGAGTGGCCCAGGATGCAGGCATATGCCATACCAGCATTTCAAACAGCTACATGGATTTCTTCCCAGAGTGGAAATGGGATGCAACCAGCTCATCAAAATATTCAATTTCCGTTTTCATAGCTGCTGTCACAGCTCATGCTCTGTAGGAAAAAGTTGGCCACACCATACACATGCCATTTAGAAACAGAGAAGAGAGAGCTCAGCTTACTAAGTGCTGATCTTTGTGATAATCCACCTTTTTACAGACTGTAGCTTCAAAAAATGGGAAGCACATTGGGCAAATTTCCATGCTTCCTCGACTCTGTCTTTTATTTTCCATCTGGAGAGCCTACAGAGAATATAAGTTTTCAATAGTGCTTGGGAAAAAACTGAAGAGAGGAATTTGGAAAATACTGGAGGTTTTAGCAGGAGGTGAAATTACTTTTTTATTGGGTTGTTCACTTTGGAAGGGATTTCCACTAGGTGTTTGTGCATTTTAAAGGGCTGAGTAATTAAAAGCAGTTCTTGTAATATCAGACAATCGGGTTTAATGTTATGAGGAAGATGCTGCTTTCTAGCACTCTTACTCGTATGACCAGGGACATTGTTCAGATGCATTGAAAGCTGGTTGAAGTATGTCATTCAGAAGTGTTCTGGCACACAATTAACTCCACAGATAACCACTCAAATGTCTGTAAAAGGGAACATGATTCACCATGAGGTCAAAAGACTTATCAGAGCTTTAATATAGTTGTTCTATGAATGAATTACCATGCTACAGTTTAGAGCAGCCAAATTTTGACAGTCTGGAAAGAGAATGGATGCCCGTTGCAGTGTTACTCATGGTGTTTATCACCAGAACTGTCCTTTGCCTGTTCTTGGAGGTACAGCCTAAGCCTCCTAACAAATGTTCTTGTAAACCAGGTAGGTTTTTGGTCATTTGAAATACAGGCAGAAACATCCAACATAACTTCTTCTAAGCAGCAGTCACTTTTGCTCTAATTTTTCTCTTGTTTTGAAGTGATCTTAATAATAACAAGAAAGTTAACAGAGAGGATTCTTTAAGCCGTTTTTCCAATAGGACAAAACTTATGCAGCTCCATTTCCATCTGTCCATCTGTGAGTCACTGCCTCCCAGTACTTCTCAAATCCAGCTTTTTGACCAGTCTTGGCAAGGCCTGACGAGTCTGGAAATTAGGAAGTGCCAGTTAAGTTTCAGAGAGGTAGAGAAGTGATAAACCAGTCAGTCTCACCGCTGCAATGAAGATATCAGTGTGAGCTCCCTGGTTATCTGCTCAGTTTGACCAACCAGCTTCCCTGCAGGAGTGAGGACACTGGGCAGCAAGAGCGTACTGTCTGGGGCTTCATATGTTCTGGTAGTCCTGGTTTCTTTTATGCAAACAAAACAAAACAAACAAAAAAAGCATTTATAACTTGTGCTCTGGAAGGGCGTGGCCAGCTTCAGAGAAGCAGTTCTTGGTGATTTTAAGGTGCTGAGAAATTAGGATACATCAAGCTTCTATTGCACCCAATTAAGAGGTAGCTTGCTCCACAAGCAAGAAACTATGTGCTAGGTTAATTCCCTGATACCTGCAACGCAGTTTGATTTTATTGGCAATCCCAGGCTTAATTGGCATAATTTTGCTCCCAGACCAACATTTTAGTATGACTTGAACAGCAACATGACTGAGCTGGACTCATGGCCATATTTGTGACAGCCCTGATTCATTCCATTTGGAGTTATCCACCTTATTCTGCAAGGTATTGGACTACACTGAGCACCCTGTATGCTCCCTACTCACCTTTCCAAGTCTTCCTTCCATAAACACAATAACCTCCCTTTGCTCCAGGTAGTCTAAGCCCCCGACATCTCAAAAAATACAAAAAAGACACCAAAAAGACCACGAAGTAGTGCTTAAATATCCCCAAAGTGGTACTTAAATATCTCTCTTGTCCAACTTTTGATCCCTAATTTAATTTATAGGTTGAGGTGTTTGCTGTGACGCCAGGTCTCCGGGTTATGTCCGGGCAAAGGAGTGTGGGTTCCACAGCCACAGTTCTCACTGTGTAATTTAGCTGAGTCCAGTTGCAGCCACCTGGATGAGGGTTTCAGGGGTGACCTCCCAACATGGCCCATTGCAGCAAGGGAGCTCTGCATTCCGTTGCCCTTTTGATCATGTTCTGGCTCCAGGAGTTTTTCTCTAAGGACTATGGGGAGTGACAAGAAAGTGCTCTCTCCTTCCCCAGATCTGCATTGGTAGGGTAGATGGTTTTTCTCTCCATTTATTCTCAGCTTTATGAGTTCAGGGTCAGAGAGCAGTGATGGGAGCTGCTCATCCTTTTTCCCTAGGGGAGCGGGGAAGAAGGAGCAAGCAGAGCTCTTCAGCACCGCTGGCCTCTCTCTCCTCAGCTGTAGTCACAATTTTTCTGCCCCAGCATCACCCAGCACAGTTAATAAAGCAAAGCTCTATTAAAATTGTGGTGTTACCTCTTACCAGGGCATATTGCCCAGGCAGGGAGGTCCCCGTGAGTGTACCCAGGCATGTTATGCAGCTGAAGCATTTTGATTTCACTTAGACATCTTTTCAAGGGTACATTTAGCAAGGCTATACTCCTTCCATGCCCTCCTCTTCCAGCATTATCTAATGTGACCCACACCCTGCAATTAGGACCTACCATAATTGCTCCTGGCTCACATTCATCAGGCCCACGGATATGCTGGAGATAACACCACCAGCGCAGCGAAGTGGCAAGTCAGCAAACATATTTCCAGGAGAAGAAATATCTCCTTGCTCTTCTGCCCTCTCAAACCATCCTCACAGTGCTCCTTCAAACTGTCCGGGATGCGGCGTGCTGTGGCAGCTGGCCAGAAATGCTGTCAGCTCTCTGGCTCTGCTCTCTGCCAAAAGCAAAGCAGGAAACCTGCAGTGAATTCAGGAGCTCAGAGCTGACATGGAGAGCTGCAAGGAGCTTGGAAAGCAGGGATTAATCTCTGGCAAAGACGCATTTGATGTTCCCATGCTATTTAAGCTATCAGATATAAAAAGCACTGGCCTGTTTTATTACTTTATGAGCTAGCTGGGTTTCTTCGGTGTGGGAACTGTGACATGGTTTAACCCAACCAGCAGCTGAAACAGCCACACAGACAGTCACTCCCCCCGCAGTGCCATGGGGGAGAGAACTAAAAAGAAAAAAGGTATAACTCATGGGTTGATATAAAGCCAGTTTAATAGGACAGAAAAGGCAGATGATAATGAGGACAAAGCCAATGGTGATGACAATGACGGTAGTAATAATAATAATAATAATAATATGCAAAACAAGTGATGCACAGCACAGTTTCTCACCACCCAAAAGCCAGTGCCCAGCTTGTTCCCGAGCCCCCTGCCACACAGAAAACCCCCAGTTATATATTGAGCATGACGTCACATGGTATGGAATAACCCTTTGGCCTGTTTGGATCAGCTGTCCTGGCCATGTCCCCCCCACAGCTTCCTGTGCATCCTCCAACTTCTTGTTGTCAGGGCAGTGTGGGAAGCTGAAAAGTCCTTGACTGCTTGGCAACAACTAAAGCATCAGTGCATTGTCAACATTGTTCTCATCCTAAACCCAAACCATAGCACTGCACCAATTGGTAGGAAAAACATTAACTCTCTTCCTGCCGAATCCAGGACAAACTGGCATGCTGGTGCTTTATGATCCCACAGTCTCACCACATGTGCTTGGGTCAGAGCTGAGCGACATGTTCTGGCATTTGTTCCATGTCTGGATCCTGTCACTGGAAATGGAGTTATATTTAGCCTCATCTGAATTACTGCTACTTTTAGCTGCTTGGCTGGGGCTTCTTCTGTACTCTCCTGTCTTATTCCCCCCCCACCCCTTATATCTCCTGAAGGTTTTTTTACTTACTTATTTTCTCCCAAAGCTTGCTAATGAGGGTATTTGGAATACATCACTGCTGCTAGGGGAGAAAGTATCTAGGGATTGCACTGAATTTTAAAAGACAGTAAGAATAAATTATGCTTTGCACACAGTGGCCCAGACTCCATATCTTCTGGAAAAGAATCTACTCAAGTCTTTATGTAGGAAAAATGAAAATTGCTGAATTATTGGAAGAGAGATACTTTTAAAATAAATCTGTCCCCATATGTTTTTGTTCCAAGTAGGGTTTTGTCTTGACTTGCTGAGACTAAGAAAAATGTAAAGATACACACAGTTCTTGACTTCTTACATTCAAGTGGTGAAAGCTGAAACAAAGGAGCAGTGAAATTATCAGGGATCCCTGAAGGCATCAGCACCACCATCAAACACAGATCTTCTCACCTGGAGGTGAGGTTGCCTTTGTACTCTGGCTGCAGTTATTCTTGCTCCCATTATCCTGACCACCTCTGCAGCCTTCTGAGACAGCTGGTGGTTTGAGACTCTGCTGGGGGGAGGGGCGGGAAGAGCTGATAATACCCTTTTTTTCCATTTGTTTAGCAGCAGAGGTATTAAAATAATGCCAAAAGTTGCCATATAAAGTCTTTATTGATGATGAGATGTTAATCACCCTGATTTAAATCATCTAAAGTTTCAGCAATAGAGCTGGTTAGCTGTTCTTATCACTCCAAATATTATACATATTAATGCATGCCAGAAAGGTGGGGGGGGAGCTTGTTTCACTCTATCAGGTTATAATAATATCTAAGAGTAATGTTGATAATATGATAAACAGGGCAAGCACCAACGGACCAGGACTTCTCTTGAGATATTGGATATTGCCATGGCACAAAGCTGCCAGCTAAGGGCCATCCCTGGGGGCTTCATGGCAGCCAGACACTAACAAGCAAACACTTGGATGCTGTACTGAGGTAATTTCTAGCGCAGTGGCACAACAGCTGATTTTTTTTAGCTACTCAGCTCGGTGGCTCCTCTGACCTTGTGGTTTCTCAGGCTGGGAGATAAGGAAGAGAGGGTTTAGTGATCTCGGGTTACCCTCTCCCTTCATCCACAAGGCACATGGAGACTGATGGGTAGTTATGGAGGACCCCATGAGAAAGGGATTAAGCAGCATGGTGACCTCCAGAGCTGTCTGTTTCCTAGACTTTGTCCTCTGATCAGGAAATTAATCTGCCATTACCAAGAGCTCTGAGTATCTTCCAACAGCACTTACAGCTGCAGAAATAGTGCTGTACCCACATAAACATCTTTGCTTCCCAAAACAGATTATATTCAGCTGGGATGCTGATAAGAGAGTGTTCAGCCCTCCCTTGTGATTTGGATACATTTTTTTGCAAACTGCCCAGGACAGAAATGGGAAAATTATCCTTGTGGAAAAGTTAATTCCAGCTATCTAAAATAATGAACCAAAGAGTTTGCTGTAAGTCCTGTGCCTATGAAGACAGGCAGATGCAAGTATGTTGGTCTATGTAGGACAAGAATTTTCAGTGTTATAAAGTGCTAAGGAGTTGAATCTCTCTTGGCCTCACAGGAGGCCATCTGTGAGTCTGTTACAGCTTCTTCTATCTGTATCTGCAGGTCCACAGTTGTCAGGGCTACGAACTTGAGCAGACAACAGAGGTGCTTTGATGTGTATTGGCTGGCAGCAGCCTCTGAGGGCTTTATCCCACTCAGAACTAACCCTACAACTGCTGCCTCCAACTCAGTGTACCCCCACGCCAGGGCTCCAGAGACAGAGACAGTAACTTTTGAGTGTCTAAGTTTGCAAAACACAAGAGTGAGATGAACAGGGACATCATTTCAAGTAGTGTGCATGTGTGTGTGCATACTTGTGTTCGGATTTCTGAAACAGAAAAATAGCAGAAAACAAGAAAAACCTTACAAGGAAGTATTTGAGGTGCTTTCAGGTTGACGAAAAATTAAACACTTTTATTCAACTCATATTTCTGCTTCTCTGGTTACCCCAAAAGGACTTCAATTCATTCAAGCTGTAGTAGAAGCCTATAAACCTACCAGCAAGATGGAGTGGTGAGGAAAGCATATTTGCTGCTATTCCTCATCAAATCCCAGTGGCAGAATAAGAGAGTAGATTGTGTTCCTTGCACCGCAGCAGTCCTTTCAAACCAACTCACAGAAGGAGAACATGGCAATACACTACATTAAATTACTTTCAAGGTAGGAATAGCAAGATGACAAACCAAAGTGAGCAGCTAGACATAGAAACACATTTGGTGCTGTTGGATCACCTGACAACAACCGTTGCAATAACGTACCAGTGCGTCATCACTTTCCTACTTGCCAGCCTGCAAGTTCAACTTAGCTCTATCCTCCATAAGACTGTTAGACAAAAATAGATCACTTTAATTGCATTTTAATGCATCTAAAATTATCAAGAGCTGAGTTGCAGAAGGGAGGCTCCAGTTCCCTTTCTCTGTACTGGAGGTCAGATTTCTGTGTTTCTGTAGGTTTGCTTCCCACCACAGCCCATCCTAATTTGTGGTACTCTCCCACAGTGCTGTAGTATTTCCATGTTTGAAGTTTCATGAAAGTTTTGGATTCTCGGGTGGTGTTTGGCCACTTACACAAGAAAGCAGCTGGAGAGGTTGGAGAATCCCAAGGGCTTTTGGGACTCAGCTGTGACATGACAGATTTCGGTCACTTACGTACAGCCGTAGTAGCATCTGGATGTGGGTGTCAGCCTGATATGGCATGGAGACCAGGCTTCTCCTGGGGCTGTAGCACAGAAATAAAAGAAGAGATGGTTTCCATGTTGAGTAAGTGCTGAGCCAGTGTCCCTGCACAGAGCTGGAGAAAGTGGGTTTAATAGGCTATCTCAGAAACTCAGTTTTCACTTGGAAAAGCAAGTAACAAAAATTTCACCCAGCCTAGAAGAGAAAACGCATCTTAATAGTGCTACTGTCTGCTCCCTCTGTCATCCCCCCATGGTGAAAGCAGCAGGCATTTGTAACTACCACATGTCCCAGTATGAGGAGCCCCAGTAGGCCTTGACTGTCCTCATGTTGGACCTCTGAATGCTGCTATGGCCTGATGATCATTTTAAGCACAAGTAGTGACACACCAACTGGTCTTGCTCTAGTCACACAACAAGCCCTGGCTGAGTCACGTTAACAGTCCAGGTTGCAAGGGACCTTCAGAGGTCATCTGGCCCAACATTTTGTGGGAAAGGGAGCCTAGATTAAATTATCCAGCACACTGCCTAATCATTTCTTGAAAACCTCCAGTGAAGGGGACTCACCCCATCCCTGAGTGTATGATCATCCTCACTATAAAAAATATCTTTCTTATATCAAGATGAAACCTTTCCTGGGGAAACTTGTACCCATTGATCTTTGTCCTCTTCAAATGCTTCCTTTGTGAAGGGACCCTCCATCCTCTTTGGTTTTTTTAATCCCCTTTAATTACTCAAATAGTGTGATGAGATTCCCCGCTGAGCTTTCTCTTTTCCAGAGAGAAAAGACCTAACTCCTTCCATCTTCCTCACAGGGCAGGTTCTCCAGCCCTTTGATCATGTTTGTAGCCCCCCTTTAGACCCTATCCAGTCTGTCCATGTTTTCTTTTTTTTAATTGTGGGGACCAGAACTGGACACAATAAATGATCTCCAAGCGTGGGTTCATTTTTAACTATTGTCCTTACTTTTATTGTTACCCCCCTCTGCCATTATCACCCATATCAAACTTTTCATACACAGACCACACAGGAACTGAAAATGGAGGTAAGAATTTGAAAAGAGGTTCCTTTGAAGGAGTTTGGAAAGTTTGCAGATCCTGGGATCTCTTCAGCAAGCAGTACATAACCCCTCAGAAAATTTTGGTGAATGATTATTATTCTTAGCTGTGAAATGACACTTCAGACTTAGAGCTGTGATGACTGACATTTTAATCTTCGTATGGGGTATTAAAAAAGGCACATTGACATTTGTTTATAGTCAGCATCATATAAAAACTTCTGGAGCTGTTTCAGGGTGTTCTTGATACTGTTTGAAAATATTTTGTCTTTGTTGCAAAGCAAGAAGGGTGAGTGACAGAGAAGGAGAAAGCACAGAAATGCGTTTTGACTGTTTCATGTGGCTGAATTATAAAGGAATATATATTATATTCCTTCTATCCCACAAGGAATTAGGATTTGAAACTGTTCCTGAGAAACTCTTTTTAACTTGGGGAGAATCATCCACTTTATGAAAATACTCCATTTTGGAAAGGATAATTTCTTTGGTTTGGTCACTTCCATGACATATTTGCTGCTGCAGCATCTTGTTGCAAAGCCCTTCAGTAAGGTTGGATGTCAGGTGGACTGCTTGTCTCCTTTTTTCCACTACAGAATCCGGTGTTTCAGAAGTGAGACTTTGCCTAATTCAAAGTTATTTATGTGACATAGAAGCATATTCACTAGATTTATTTTTTTTTCCTAATAGATAAACAAATTCAGTCCCGTGTAACTGTGGCATTCAGTTGTCACTCAAATTGAGATGATGACTCAGGCTGCAAATTCAACACATTGCTTTCCAAACCTTTTGTGGCTTTCCCTCACCCATTTAATCTGGCACTGACGGGTACAGGTGACCCTTTTGTGCCTCCATCTCTTTCTCCTTTCAGACTTGGAGTCCTTTTTCCCCCAGTATTCTCTTGAAATCCAATTTCAAAGTGCCGTAGTGCTGCCAGAGTTATCAATGCAGCAAATAAATACTGAGTGAGGTTTTCTTCAAAAGGACAAACTGGTTAATCATGCTTATCTTTAATATATCAATATGTGGAACAGTGGATGTGGGTCAGGTCACCCTGTCCCAAAAAGATAAGGTACAAAGTGAAACGGAACTGAGAAAAGCAACAAGGATGATCTCATTGCTTTAGTACAAGGAAAGGCTTTAAAAGGGACCTCAGTCTGGAATGACAACAACAGAGGGGATGTGACAGAAGTCTGTAAAGTTATGAACATCAAGGAGAAGGAGGAATGGAAAATAGTCATTTTCATAATGTATTGCGTCAGAACTCAAGTAAGAGTACCAGGTAATAGCTTTGAAACAAAGAAAAGGACATACTGGTTAACAGGAAGTGCAACTACACAGTTGGACTTCTTCAAGGAGGTCAGAAGTACAAACAGGCTCCAAAAGGGAGTACATAAATTATTCATAGAGTAATGGGTTCTCAGTAAGTATTCAACACTGTTATCTGGGTGAAAGTTCTGCCTAAGAGCTCATCAGAGCACTGTTTAAAGACATTTTAGTTATTTCAGGGTGGTTAATTTCGACTAGCTGCATACTGGCTCTGAGGACTGAGCACCCATCAGCAGTGAGAGCGCTTGGGGTGCTCCTGGAGAACAACACAGATTTTCTTCCAGCTGAAAGACGCCCAGGTCCTGTCCAGCAACACCGAGGGCACAAACAGAAGCACAAGAAGCTCTCCATTACATGGTTATGGACAAAACACTTTGCAGTGGATTCACTTTCTTTGGAAGGTGAGGATGGGAGAAAGATTATCTCTTCCCATTGGCATGCAGATAGGATAGAGGCTTGAAATGCATTTAATGCATCTAAACACAGGGAATAACCTAAATGTGTTGACATTCATGGGTGATGCTGTGAAGCACCCTTAGAAGTTCTTATGGTGACCATGTGGAAAATGCCCTTTGGGTTTGGCTGTCACGGACAGAAAATTAGTTTGGCTTTCATAGCTGCTGCAAAGGCTTGAAATGTGGTTCCTGCAGGGACCTGTTTTCATGGTATATGTCCTCTCCTGCTGATCCAACGGCAGAAATCTTGAGGGTTATATATGAGTGTTCACTGGTTTACACTTGACTGAGGATTAAATTCAGGCTTTGAATTTCCTTTCTTTCAAAGCAGTGCAGCACATAAAAGCTGCCTGGTTTTGGTATGCCAGAAGAGGAGAAAGAATACAGAACAATGTAGAAATTCTTAAATCTCATCTTTTTTTGATGCAAAGATATGCTGCTGCTGTTCACAGTCCCATCATGTCCTAGGAGCTTATGAAAAAAATGAGGATATGTCTAGAAAACAGTATTTTCCGCTTCTGATCGGCTGCAAATGCCACAGTGACAGTGTAGGATAAAAGCTGGTGATTTTTCCTGTATGATGAGTTCTCCTTTTCATCTGAGGGCTGCAGTGGCATGTGATAGTTGATGAACACTTATTTCTCTTTGGCTAGCACACTCTTGTCTGGAAAAGGTAAATCTTGTGGTTTGAGATATCAAGAATCTGTTGATTCTCATGGTGTTGATCCTGGTTTGCAGGTGGAGTTATTCAGGAAATGTTATGTCCTGTACATTTATAATGGTTTTACCTTCCTCTATGTTTAGAAAAGTCTCTCTCTTCTGTGATTACATGACAAATTCAAAACACAGCCAGAACAAAATGTACAGGCTCAGGCAGCAGAAAGCATAGAAAAAGACACTAAAATACTTTTTAAAAAGTCTTTAAAGGATTACATTAGTGGCTGAATTCTGTGGCCCGAGCAAAGATTTATTTTAAATGCAGCCATTGACTCCCACCTCACCTGGGAATGTTTTTGGCATCATACATTTCTGAGAAACACGAATTCTTACAGAAGTCTTGGGGAATTTGCTCATAATTTGCTGATCACTTAACATGAAAATCATATGTTAATAGCATGCTAGCATTAGTCAGTTGATTGCTACATGTAATTTTATATTGATCAATGTTGGGAGGTGGATGCAATCATAGAATCATAGAATGTGTTAAGTCAGAAGGGACCTTTAAAGATCACCACGTCCTGCAGTATGGACAACAGATCTTTAAAAATCAAAACATCTCTTAAGCTTCAAAATTATAATTTAGACACCTAGTTTGGAGTAATATAAAAGGCAATAAGAGCAAATGAGAAACAGACCACAAGGCAGACTTGATGCTCTGACCTGTGCCTCAGTAAGCAATCAGTCAAAAAAACAATATTAAAGATTACTGATGAGATACAATTTTCAGAAGAATACTTATGTCAAAACTCATCATAAATCTTGTAGCCAGAAAGGAAGGAGAGCTTCAGCATTAATTTCATGGGGACAGAGATGTTCGGATCCACAGGTCATGTCAATTGACTTTAGTCTTTTGAAGTCAGCAATTAGTAGTTTTATTCTGTTTCTCTTTCCCAGAGATAGGCTGGTTCTAAGCTTTGCATGTACCCTGACTGAGTTCCATAATAATTCCTTCACAGCATCAGGTACTTCCCAAGGTTCCTATGAATTTATTTTTACCAGCCCTTAGCAGGGAAGGACCATTGATGTTTGGCATGCTGAGGTGGACAGCCACAGCACAAGCAAGTGAAGGATTCAGCCACACAATAGAGTTACAGTTTCACCAGACCCACAGTCCTTTTTCATACATTGGAGCCTGTGGCAAACGTATTGCAGCTTGGCTGTGTGTGATCCTAAATCAGATGCTCACCTGGTTTGATCTGCTTCACCAGAATGATTATGTTGCAAAGGTACAACGTTACACAAAACTAAGGCTACAGTAAGTGTAAGGTTACACTTTCACTAAGGCGGAGGCGAGACCTTTTCACCACCTACAACTACCTGAAGGGAGGTTGTAGAGAGATGGGCGATGGTCTCTTCAGCCAGGTGACAGGTGATACGACAAGGGGAAATGGCACAAAGCTGTGCCAGGGCAGGGTCAGATTAGATGTTAGAAAAAAAAAAAATTGCTGAAAGAGTTGTTAGGGCCTGGAACAGGCTGCCCAGGGAGGTGGTTGAGTCACCTTCCCTGGATGTGTTTAAAAAAGGGTAGATGAGGTACTTAGGGATATGGTTTAGCTTAGGATGGGATTGGTTGAACTTGATGATCTCAAAGGTCTTTTCCAACCTTGTGATTCTGTGATTCTGTGAAAACAGTTCAGCAGTTGAACAATGCTGAGAAAATCCTTCAGCTAAATTCACAGTTGGCTTAGCCAAAACCAGTGGGCAGAAACTGGAGATGGAAATGGTACATCCCGTGGCTAAGAACCAACCCCAGTCCACGTGGGGTGTCAGGGCACACTGCCCATGACAGCAACGCTCTTGTTCAGTCCGAGTGGTAGGTGACCGATGGAACAACACGGAGGTTTTTGCGTGCCCTTTTATGCATCTTCTGCTCGTACTGCTGGATGTGAGAGCCCAGAGATAACAGCTCAGCCTTGGAGGAATTTCACTATTCCTGGGGGCCTTCTAGCCAACAGTAGAAGTTGCATGCTTCAGATCCCTGAGAAAAATGTATCCTGACTTTTTTCAGCAGCAGGATTCTATAGTTTCCATTAAATTTCATTAAAAAGCAGGTGTAGTTGTATCCTGTCCTTTCTGTGTCTGTTCCCCCATCTGCACAAAGGCACACACACACCTTTTAATGCCTTTTGGGGTTGTGAAGTCCAATGTCAAACTAAATAAAGTGATTCCACCAGTGGAGGGATGGAAGGGTGAATCAAACCTGACCGTCTAGCCTCCATACTGCCCTGCAGCTGCTCATCCATAGTCCCTTCTTATCAGATAATCATGCTCAGAAATCTGAATGGTTAGGAAAACCAGGATATGTTTCAAAGGCATTACTGAATGTAAATGATCCATTCAGAACAGTGGGTTGTTTTCTGAGTCATGGTATCTGCTGAGGTATATGAAGAACTTCTAACTAATTATTACTAAAGAATTGACTAAGTTGATAATTGATGTTCTCACAAGACAGACAGCTAAAAGAAAATAGTAGGAGGAGCAGCATGTCCTCATCTGGCACAGATGTTTGAAAGGAAGATATGAATGGCTTTTGTATTAAGACTAGTCAGAAATATCAGTCTCTCCATTTCATGTCTGCTCAGTAGGATTGCTGCAGCTCTTGACAATTTTATTCTTTTGTCAGTTTTGTACATTCTGCCCTACAAATACACAAAACTGGGCCAAACAGGAGGAAGCATGCAGTGTGACTCTGTCTTTCCACCATTTTGGTTCCATGTAGGAGAAAGGGCCTTTTTCCAACCTGCTGGTATGGTATCCTAATAAATTGTCTGATTAAATATATCCTCTGCTGTATATTCAACATTTCTAAGGAGCTGAGGAAACTCATTTTCTCACAGCTAAAGGATTCTGAGATGCTATTGAGCATCCACTCCCATGGTTACTGCACCAGAGCTGTAACCTGCCAGGCAGAGTCTAAAGACTAACTCAAACCAAGTTTTTTGAAGGGCCATAGTAAAAGTAGAAGAAATGGAGTTAACCATTTCCATGCCAAAAAGTGACTGTAAAAACAACTGCATCCAATATTAAAAATCTGCACCTAGTGTATGTAATTAATTTGTGCAAACCCATGCTTAGTTCCTCTGCCAATGTAGCCTCCTTCTCCATCCCTACACCTCTAACCTGAAGTACAGGAATACTTTTGTCCTCCGAGAAACACTTCTATGTATCTGATTCTGAAATGTAGTTTATAGAAACACTACATGGATCAACTATGAGGGCTCCTGGGACAGATTTTCTCTCTTGGTAAAGGTTTTAGAACCCTTAATACCTGTAATTCTTTCACTCTTGCTACCATAAGGTAGTTGGGAACTTCATGTACCCATAATAGGCCATTAATTTCATAAGTTACTCCTGAATGGAACCCAATACATTTTGTTTGAATAAAGCAATAACATCATTAAAATCATCATTCCATATGCCATTTCATAGTAGCCATAAAACATAGTGCTAAAATCTAAAGATACTATAATCTGGGACTTGTTTCACATTTCTAGGGAGATGTAAATCATCACCTCCTAGGATGATAAAACTCTAATCATTATTCTTGGTGTGTTGCAGGTTGCTATAAAACCTTTTATTTATTGATAGTCTGCAGTTGGATGTTGCCATGATTTATGTAGTAAGGGTAAAATGCAGGAAGAAGGGAACATAATATTCACATGTTTAAATTCCTTTACATTTTGTTTTCAATCTTATTATTTTAATCTCTGATTAATAGTATTTAATAAACCAAGGCAATACTCACCCTGTTAATTTCAGTCCTGAACAAACAAATAATAACAAAGAAGCTGAAGATCTTCGAAGCAGTCAAAGCATATCTACAGTGGGAACTGCATATCTAGGGCACTGTAAAATTTTCTGTCTGGTTTCAGTTATTATTCAGAAAGATGCCTGAAAAGATTGCCTGCTTCTACCTCCCATCTTCTGGTGGCTATTTTCACAGACCCCTAGTTCCTGACTTGGATGGTAATTCCTGACACAGTCTGAGCTTCTCATTCCTCCTGCTTACAGAAAAACTTGAAAAATACATTTCATGACTCAAATACCAGGCAGAAAGCAAAGTATTTTTTTCTTAGATTTGATAGCTTTAAAGACACCGTTTCTGCACCTGGTTCTTGTTTTTTGAACTTTTGGAGTTAGCATTCAGAAATACGCTCCAAAAGAGTTAATATGAAACGGTTTAGCTCTTTGCCCAAACACAGGCATATCCAGTGCTTATCAGTGCTCTGTGGGATTACTCATTCCACAGAGAATTTGTCTTGCTGCCTAGAAAACACCAGAACTGCAGAGCATGGTTGCACAGCTCTGCTGGTGAGGCAAGGAGGGGTTGTATTCCCAGCCTTGGGCACCTCTGGGGCACTCCTGCAGACAGCTCCTTGGGCAAGTCCAAGTTACTGCTGTGAATTCCTGCCCCTGATCCTGCTGTGATGTCCTGCTGCATCCCACTTGAAGGGGACTCATAAACAGGGAGATAGCAGAGCTGCATCAGGGCCTGGGAGACGTTTGCCCTATTTTTTTTTAGCTAAATTTTTGGCAAAGGAAGGGCACTGCATCAGTTTACAGCCTGGCTGGTTTCCACAGTGAAATCTAACTCCCTCCCAGGTGATGAAACCAGCTGTTTGCACAGAGGCTGTATGGGATATCTGTGTATAAATGTCTGTGAGTGAAGTAAGGCAGGAGAACCAGCAATGACAGGGGCTGCTTCCATGAACAAGGCCCTCTATGGCTGGGGTTAGAAGGGATGCAATTTGCTCCCGGCACTGGCACAGCACACACAAGCTAGGTGCAGCCCTTCTTGGGAAAGCCTGTGGAGGGGCAAAGGTTTGTGGAAGAACTTATCTTGGGCTGCTTGGGGCAACAACTGACAGAGACATATAGTCCAGGGCACCAGATGGAAACTCATCAAAACTGCACCACCCCGAGCCACATACAGCACAGAGGATAAGACCTCAGCACCAAATAATCCGATCTACCAAACTGCTTGCTAGTGTAGGCATAGCTAATATGAGCCATGAAATAGCTGCAAATGTCTTTATTTTTAAAACCACACCAATTCCCAGCTGTATGAAAGACTGGATGACCATAATGATGTTGTATAATCACTTAGTACCTTCTTTTCCCATTTGTAAATCAAAAATAGCAACACTAAACCTAACAGCAGATGTTGTGAGGCTAAATGAATTTCTGAGTCCTGGCTCACATGAAAAGATACTGTTTAGGGCCACTGCCTTTAATGATGCTGTGCTCATACTCATCACTGGATCTATCCCACTATCTGTTTTATCTGATCTCTTTGCACTGTGGATGTTAGTTATAAAGTGGAAAAACATATCCAGTCTGAAGACTGGTATCAATTTTGCCAAACATTCCATAACCAGGAAAGTGATAAATCCCAAAAAGTTTATTTTAAAAAATGACAATACCCAATGGAATTACTTTCAATTGCCATCTTCTTTTTATTGTGTAAGTGCATTAATATTAAAGCCAGCAAAGACTGTTAAATAATTTGCTGTGGCAGTCTGAATGGAAGGAGCTTAGACTTCTACCTTGGGACTCCTGGACAAAGCCTGACAGCACACGTTTTAGTAAAACAAGCCTGCCAGAAACACATTTGGTCCTGTTAAGATTTCCAGAGAGGCAGAAAAGTCTCAGCTCCACACTAAAGCTTAGAATGGAAACTGCCTAAAGAAAAATTGACATATTTTTTCATTGCCAAATATGACCTACCTCAGCATCAGGGGCTTTCAGAAAAATACACTATAAAGCCACAAGAGTTGGCAGCTACAGGAATTCTAAATGTCTGATGCTCTCTTCTAGGTTGCTTGTGAACCATTAAGCAGATGTTTGCATCTCTAGTTTCATGAAGGCTTTCCAGTTTTGCTACTGATTCTTCACACACCTGCTCTCTCTGACAGGGAGCATACACCCTAGACAGCACGCTTGGAACAACACCAAGAACTCATTCCTCACCGCTTTCTAGCCTTATTTAAAAGCAGGTTGGTTTTATTTTTTCCTATAAAAATGGGGAAATAACTCCTGTCCTCAACATGGGATCTGTATAATTAAAAGGTTTGGGTAACACGACTTAACACTATATCCTGGCAGAAATAAAAAGTGTATCTGTAAATTTTCTAACTTGCCCTGTGCCATGCTGGTGCAGATGAAGAAGATAAAGTGTCATTCATGAGCCTTCTGTCTCATTCCCACCTTTGGTACAGCTGCAGTGGGACCACCTAGCATGCAAACAAGCGCTTTGCCACAGAAGGACTCCTCTCTAATCAGAGGTCTCCTGATTCAGAGGCAAGGTCATGCCTCCTGTTTCTAATTCGCAATCCTGGTCTGTTTTTGGAATGTTAACAAAGCATCACTTTGTTGTTTACTCCAACTGGTTGAACATAGTTGTGTGAGCAGGACACTTTCTTGCGCTATTGCATGGTTGGCCCTGCTCCAGCGCTTGAGAGGGAAGAAGGTTAAGATATACCTGCACATTTCACCCTCCGGACCGGCTGCCTGCCTGCCTGTGGTGCCTGACTTCAGATGTGGATGAGTATGGTGTCAGACAGACAGTTCCATGAAGACATAAGGAAAAGACAGCACTGTATGGAGAGTGCATTGGAAATACTGTTTTATTATCACAGAATCACAAGGTTGGAAAGACCTTTAAGATCACCAAGTCCAACCGTTCCTGTCCTATGCTAAACCATATCCCTAAGTACCTCATCTACCCTTATTTTAAACACATCCAGGGACGGTAACTCAACCCCCTCCCTGGGCAGCCTGTTCCAGGCCCTAACAACTCTTTCAGTGAAAAATTTTTCCCTAATATCTAAAAGATTGTAAAGAGTGTTTTATTTTGCTCTTGGTGGCTCAGTGCTGCAGAGTATGAATGTACCTATGTGAGGAACTCGCTTCAGCCAGTGCTGGAACTGCATTTACTTCTTATCTTTGTATTTGGAGGTCTGGCTTAGACCACACATCTTACAAAGTGTGTTATGCCACATGGCTGTTGCTCCTGATTGATTTTGGTTTACCAATGCCACAAAATCTCTTCCTAACATCTTACTGCTGATCTATAGTGTGGAAGAACAAGTTGAAGGCATATACTTATCGAGAAATTAATTCTTGTCTCATTATTCAAGTAGATTTTCAAGCTCACAGTCCTGTGCCTCCTCCACAACTTGCAAGGTCAGGAACAGTATTTTTTTTTTTCAAAGATGTGTATTTGTTTCTGGCCAAGCCCCACCTTGGGGCTCCAAGTGGCAGTGCAATCAATCAAAACCTGTGTTCAAAGTGGATTTCTGAATGTGTCTTTTATGTTAAATTGTATAATTGATAATAGGCTTGCAATGATGAGGTGGAAAAAAAGGAAAACTTAATGTAAGCCTTTTAAGAAATCTATACTCCTTGCAGACTTCCACTAATTTTCTGATTGCAGAGTAAATACTTTCTGTCCATAGACAGGGACAAAAATTACCACATGTTCAAATGGCTGTTGCAGATGAAGGCTGGATGTCTCAGAATTGGTCTGGCTCAGACAGTGACCAAACAACAGAGACAGAACAAGTCACCTCTGGTCTGATGAGCTGTAGTACCCAACCAAATTATTACACCAAGAGGTAATACCCCAAAGCTAGCAGATCATAATTCAATGAAAAGCAATACAGACCAACTTTAAGCACCAGATAAAAAAGCTTGTCACCTTACTTTCCAACAGGGAAGAGCTAGTAGGTTCCCTATGGACAGTAATAGCCAAATTTGCTAATGTTTGTCAAAATCATTGAACTTTGTATGCCTACTGAACATCCTTTCATCTCAATGTCTCTTGATAGTCAATGAAGATAGGGGCTTGTAGGGAGGGAGTCATCCTGCCTATTTCAACAGCATTACACAAAGAGACAAAATGCCTATTAAATGTGCCTTCTCCACTCTGTTGACTCCAGTGGGTGTCTAGATGCACATCAGCTGATCTGCAAAAATAATGGAAGGCTGGTGATTTTTGAAGACCTGCCCAAAGGCTAGAGGGTTGATCACAGGTGCACACCAGAACTCCCACACCTGTGAGAATGCTAATGTCTCTAAAACAGTTACCACAGGTTCGTGCTGATTTTCGACAGTACTGTTTATTAGGTTGAGAAGTACCTAGAGGACAAAAGTAATTTAGTAGTGTTTGTGCTCTGGAACCAAGTTGCTCAAGGATTTTAAGAGCTTTTCTTTAATTTGGACTCTTCTTCCCTATTATGCACATTAGTTTCACTTCTGGAATCATGCACAACATAGCCCTGATTTAACTGCCAGGCCCATGCAGTCATGTGCACAGGCCATGTGTTTCCTTGTGCAAGTAAGGCCTGATCTTGTGATCACTGAATGTGAGTAAAAGGACCTGTTACCTCTGGTGGTGCAGGATCATGCTCATGGGCACCCGCAAATGTGTCTTGTCATGACTTCATTTCCCATTGCCACTACCAAGACCACTATCCATTGCTCCTAAGATTTGCAGGTTAGAACTACACCATTTTGTTTCCCACTTTGGGAGGGTCAGTCAATCAGTGTCAAGTCTCACCTTATGGTTCAGGCCAGCTGTCCTTTGGGTCTATCCTCCTGTGTCACTCTGCCTCTCTGCAGCTCCTGAGTCATCAGCATCACTCTCACTCAGTCCAAGATCATGTTCTTTTCATCTTGTGTTTGAATCTGCAGAGCTTTCTGAAACATGAAAGATGTTATGTTTAAAAAGATCCCCCTTAACATGTGCATCAAATATTGTCTTTGTTCTCCTTCTTGCTGTATCTTGTTCCATCCTCCTCTTCCTATAAGAGGCAGAGCTAATTCACCTGTATTACTTTGAATAACTGCTTCATGTGACTCCAGCACTCATTAAAGGAATAAAGTGGCAAGCTGACCACACTCTGAGTTTTAGGTTTTTAAATCCTATCAGGATAATTCGTGCAAGTCTGGGCACACGGTGCTAAATTGTTATTGCTTTCCCCTCAAAATCTCTGTACAGAAGAAACAGCTTTAATTTAAAATTTTAAAAATTTGGGAAAACTGTCATCAAATGATTTAATAGAGAGGATTGCCCCATCCTCCTTGCCCCAGGCTGTATGTCTGGCACCAGGACTGAGAGAACTGGCAAACACCAGCCCCTTCCTCTCTCCTGGCAGTGTGATTCAGAGGGGCTGCTGGTGTTTGCAGGCTTGAGGAGGTTCCACCTACCATGGGAAAAGGAGCTAAGCACCCCACATCAGTGCAGGACAGAGTACTGCAGACCTTATCTGACCATATTTGTGCTCCTCCTGCTGCTCCCATAGGATTTGGCCCATCCATTCCTCTCCGTGCTGTGCAAGCAGAAAGCAGCTTATGTCCATGAGTCCTTGAACCAGTGCCCAACACACTGCACAATCCTTGCATTACTATGAGGCAGGAGGTACATGACCTCTACATGTCTTAGGAAAACATTTGATACTGCCCAAAGGCCTCTGAGGAGGGAAAGGTCCAGGTGCAGAGGCTGGGCTGTTTATCACATGCATTGGCCTCTCCAGGCTAAGAAAACCTAAACTAAATGCATATACAGTAAACGCCTGTGATCTACTCAGGGCTGCCTCAGCTGTATTGCCCCTAAATCAGGATTTTGTCTGCTGTGAAGACAAGGATGCTCAATGTCTCTGTGACGTCAAGATGTCTGTATGTGTATTGGCTGCATTATATCTTTTTGCAAGACACATTTAGCCTTCACTATGCATAACATAAACCATGTCTCAGATGATGGGATGGGTTGAACAACTGATAGAGAAGTGTCTCTCAAGGACTATTAAAGCAGTAGCACTTAAATGGCATAAAGGCTATTGAGGAAAGGCCAATAAAAGCTCATGGTTGGAGCCAAAGAAATCAAGAGACTCTTTACCATCCTCTGTTCAGCTACTGCCTAATTCTGCTACATTTGTTGGCTCTCTGGGCTGAGCTCCTGGACACAGGGGACTTGCTTCAATCTACTGTTGCAAAGTCTGAGTGGTTTGGTGCTGAAATTGCTGGTGTTGAAGGGTTGTTGTGGAACTACACCAGCAACTGGAGGATGGGACCAGGCCATGTGCTTTTTGTGGGCTATTGCCAACAGCTGGCTGAACATGAGCCAGCAGTGTGCCCAGGTGGGCAAGAAGGCCAAGAGCATCCTGGCTTGTATCAGAACAAGCGTGGGCAGCAGGACCAGAGAAGTGACTGTCCCCCATACTCAGCACTGGTGAGGCTGCACCTTGAGTGCTATATTCAGTTTTGTGTCCCTCACTAGAAGGAAGTCATTGAGGTGCTGGAGCATGTCCAGAGAAGGTCAGTGAAGTTTGTGAAGGGTCTGCTGCACAAGTCTTATGAGGAGCAGCTATGGGACTGTTTAGTCTGGAGAAAAGGAGGCCGAGGGGAGACCTTATCACTCTCTACAACTACCTGGAAGGAGGTTGTAGCCAGCTGGGGTTTGGTCTCCCAGGTAAGAAGCTATAGGACAAGAGGAAATATCCTCAAGTTGTACCAGGGGAGCTTTAGAACAAATATTAGGAAAACATTCTTCACCAAAAGGGTTATGAAACTTTGGAACGGGCTGCCTAGGGACAACATCCCTGGAGGTATTTAAAAGACACGTAGATGTGGTGCTTAGGGACATGGTTTAGGGGTTGGACTCGGCCGTGTTAGGTTTATTTTTGCACTTGATGATCTTAAAGATAATTGCCAACCTAAATGATTTTATCATTCTATGATCTCAATGTTGGATTGGGACAGAAAGTACTACTAACAATTAAATTCCTACCTGTAGGTGTATTGCTTTTTCACAGAGTGGTAGGCTTCTACATCTAATGGTATGGAATTGTGCAGGACAGGTTTTGTAATAAAGGATCATTTTTTTCCCTTATTGATGCCTGTTTAAAAGAATAAGCTATCAAGCAGATGGAGGAAATTTTCCTTTAAACAGGGACCGAGCAGTAATGAGGGACTGAAAAGGGTTTGAATCCTGTTGTAAACATTAATTTCCTTCTGTTCTTTGTTGCAGATTACAGGAAGTCATGTAATCAAATATAAAGACAAAGATAAAGAAACCACAGGGTTGGGGAAATGAAGGATTAGGCCTTGGCTTGATCTGAACCCGTGTGAAAAACTTCCTTTCAACATTTATTACTTATCTTAATCACCAGGATTAGGTTATGCTAAGCACTGGACAAAAAAAACCCAAACAAAATCCCTGCCTGTGTGAATTTACCATCTGGAGATAAATGAGGCAGAGCACAGGCCACATGAAGGCTCTCTCATGCCTATGTTTAGAGCTGACAGTTTGGTCCTGACCTATCTACACTCAGGATTTGGCCTGGATTTCCAAAACCATGGGGTTTCACCACATTGATAGAATAGATAGAATCACAGAATCATTTAGTGGGGGTGGGAGTGGTTCTGAAAAGTGGGCCACAACTGTGTGGTTGCAGGGGATGCATTAGAAAGGTTTTACATTAAAACTAGGTTTTAAATGTCTTGAACAAACAGGAGGCAGTGTTTTATGGGAGATATATACACATGTAATGGGAAATTATATACATGGCTTCCTGATCACATTAAGCTCCATGAACTATTTTGTGCGCTGTGTGATGCAGAACATGACTGAGGAGATCTTCAACAGAGCATAGTCCTGTGTCCTGTGACCTCTCCTGGTGGCATGCTCCCCTCAGTCATTCAGAGGAAAAATAAATATTCATGCATAGTATTAGACAGAAAGCAAAGGGCTAAAATGTTTCAGATGAGGAACAAATAGTTTGTCGATTTGTACTAATAATACTTGCATTTATTAACAATTAACACATAGGACCATGAGGCCCTGGGACAGGCACACAGCGACTAGTATCATGTAAATGAATGAGCAAGAATAGTCTAATGCCCTTTTCCCAGTGTATCAGGGGAGTATTGCTTGTGGTACAGATCACTGCAGTGTTTTTTCCACTGTGCTTTTTCCACTACTAAGTCAAGAGCAATTACAAACCACAGTTATCATGGAATCATAGAACCATGCAATGGTTTGAGTTGGAAGGGAACTCAGAGATCATCTAGTTCCAACCCCCTGTCATGGGCAGGTACACCCTCACTAGATCAGGTTGCCCAAAGCCCCATCTAACCTGGCCTTAAACACCTCCAGGGATGAGGCTTCCACAACCAATCAAATATTAAGATCATATTTATAATAAGGACAGAGGTAAGAAGTGGGAGAAAAAGAATAAAAATAGCAACCTGCAAAATTCAGTGTGCTCTGTAGCCTGGAGACACGCAGAAAGAGTTGGGGCACATTTCTGCCTTTCGTCCCCTTCTGCCAGTCACTTCATTTGGCATGTGTTGTAAAGGAGCTGGAGAAACATCCCATCAAAAGTCATAAAATAGCAACAGCGTACAAGGAAACGTAATCCAGAGCCAAGATTGGGGTAGGACCGGGAAGGGGGGGTGACAGTAGCTGTAGTAGTTCCTTACAGACAGGAATTCAGCCAGCTTAAAAATAGAAGTTGTCTGGCAAAACAGAAAGTCCTGTAGACAAGCAGGTGGCTGCAGCAGATTTTTGTTTGAAATGCTAAGGTGGAGGAAAATTACTGTCTTCATCCTGCCTTTCTGTTTCTTGAGATTCAGAAGAAACCAGGGAAGCACATGGTAACCTCCTGTCTTCCCACTGAGCACCCCTTTTCACATGAAAACAATGATAATGTGCAGTACGAACTACTGCCTCTTCTCCGGGTACTGTATTGGTGTTCTTTTTGCTCCCACGGTTTGAGGGGTTACTTAGAAGCCTGATACTCTTACAAATGTAATTTACTGCCTATATCAAGGTAGAACTTTTTTTGTTTGTTTGTTTTTTGTTTAAGTTCCTTCAGGGCTCTGAAACACTCATCTGCTTCCCTACTAACACTTGCAGAAAGGAAGGGATCTATTCCTAAAATAACCAGATTATGTCAGAAATGGGAATAGGCAGACAAACTATGGCCAGAGCAATCTATCCATCATTCCCAAGGGGTTCTTAGCAAACAGCCCTGATGTGCTCTCAGTACAGGAATTTACTGGCAGTGTAACTAAATAAACCTTCTGGCGTGTGAGAAGAACAAAGCACTATCATCAATTATATATGCTACATGCAAACCAACAAAGAAGTCATCAAAGTACATGCTTTTGTAGATATTAATTTTAAATAGACTGGGCATAGACCTTTGTGTTGAAAATACCTCTATTTGGTATTTTTCCCTCTAGATAGGGAAAGATACATCGTACCTACATTTTAATGGCTGCAGTGCATCTATCTCCATCTGAGCTGCTCATCCTAGGGCCCTGCCACTGTCAATGGAAAGAAAAAGTAGGGAGCTTTAAATATGATTTACACAGTGTGTTTCATAGTGAGATAATGAGCGCTGATATCCCTAGTTGTAACCACAAGTTAAGTGAAGCCAGATGAATGTCTCTGATGTGCTCTTCTCTATCACCTGAATCCCATCAAAGGAGTAGTTCATCCTAAGAGAGCTTGGGTTGTGTGGACTCCCAGTACTTCCCAGTAACTGTAGCCCTCTGCCCAATCTGGGGTGCTGGTCTATCTTAACCTATAGTGTCTCACAGTCATCTGGGACAACCTTTCTGATCTGTTCAAGCTGGCAGTGTCAGACCTTTGGGTAGCCCCAGGCAGAGGCAACACCTGCTGGGAGATTTATGGCTAGCAATGGAGCTATGCCTTTGGGGCAGCATCATCTGAAGCAAGTCTCTTTTCTGGACTTTTGGTGTCTTTATATCTTGAGGGATGCCTGAGCACTACTCACTTAATTTCCTAACAGTGATAAGGGCTGCAAGAACTGTACTTTGCGGAGTACATTCATAAAATCATAGAATCTTTAAGGTTGGAAAAGACCTCTAAGATCATCAAGTTCAACCAGCTGTCCAAAACCTTCATGTCAACTAAACCATGTCCTGAAGTGCCACATCTACATGTTTATTGAATGCCTCTAGGGGTGGTGACTCCACCACCTATCTAGGCAGCCTGTTCCAATTCCTAGTGACCGTTTCAGTGAAGAAATGTTTCCTAATATCCAATCTAAACGTCCCGTGATGCAACTTGAGAACATTTCCCCTTGTCTATTGCTAGTTACTTCAGAAAAGAGTCCAAACCCCACCTGGCTACAACCTCCTTTCAGGAGGCTTTAGAAAGCCATAAGATCTCTCTTTGGCCTCTTCCTCTCCTGGCTAAACAACCCCCATAACAGGCACATTACAAATATTGCTAGGAGGACAGGCAGTCCAGTGTTTTCTCACTCTGCTGAAACAAGTGTTGGCAGTAGAGTATCAATCTGTAAAGATTTGAGGTATAGATAAAGTCCCCCAAAATTATTTTGCCTTCAATAGCACACCCTGGTATACTCTGGTATTTAGGTGACTAATTTCCACTTGGCTTCTGCTCTAGATGTATTCTCTTCTTGTCTTTCTCCCGAAGGTTCTTGTCATTTACTTGCGGGTTGGTTTTCTTTTTCTTTCTGCAGAATTAATTCATTTTGCAAGTTTATATCTGTTCAAGGGGGATCTGAAATGTTTGCAGTAGGCCTGAAAGCAGCCTGGGGTGGACAATCCTGATTTATTTCTGTCCTTTGGGCTCTTCAGGAACAGCAGTTTCCACCACTGGGAAACTCTAGCATTTCTAATTTTTCATTCTGAAAGAAAAATTGGAAATCTTAAATTTTATACCACTACAGGCATTTTTACCTGTAGCTGTGTGCCAGGAAATTAAAGAGGAAAGTTTAAATTCCACTAAACAAGTATTTTTCAAAGGAAAGTCGTTAAGATATTTTCAGCCACAACTTAATGATGTCGGTCTCCTTATTCAGTTCTGAATTTCTTCACTAAATTTTCTTGACGGATGCTGCCTAAGAGAGATTATTTTGCCAGCATGCTGTAACATTTGCTAATTTTACTCAAGCAGCTTTTCCCCAGATAGCCCATGGGTAGCTGGTATAAACAGCAGCATATATAATGTGACTACCTTTCCAATTTCAAAGCAAGTTTAAGTGTATTTGTTCCTCTGGTGTCTGTTTCACAAATGGCTTCTGGTCATAAGCTATGCTGTAAAAGCTGGAATCACATTCTGTGTTTCTGCAATTAAAAAGAAATTATGGGTCTTAAATAGCTGCATTGTAATGCCAGTAATGACCTTATGTGCACATTCAGGTGATGAGCATTTTCCCTGTATTTCTTCTTGTGCTAATGAAGATGTCCTTGTTCTTGTTCCTGCCTTTTTTGTGCTAGGGTAGGAAATGCTAGATGCATCTCTGGGGTAAACCAATGAACCCAGTAAAGGGACAGATCTGGTTAAGTGAATCTGAAGAGCTGCTCTCCAGCTGATAGAAAATATAGACGTGAAGCATCGGAAAGAGCACAGTGGGATACAGAGGGATTTTGCTCTGTGCATACGCTAGAGAAAGCAATATGACTGCATAAATTTGCATGCTGAGGATAGAAGAAGGAGGGGATTTTATATTGTGTGCACTCAAACATGAACTTTTACAGTACCTTCTGAGTCCTAACTAAAGCCACCAGAGCACTAGCAAGTAAGCCAGTCCCATGGGGACTGTGCAGCCATCACCTTACTTCACCTCTGTCCTGGCCTTCTAACGTTTCCTCTGTGAGCAACAGCTGTGTGGAAGGGTAAGCTCTGCTCAGGCCAAGGCTTGACTGGCATCTTCTTGCTACCACTGCCCTATAAAGGGATCTCACAGGCAAAACACCTTCAAAATCTCCTTCTCCTACCTTCCTTTCTTTCCCAGTCAACTCCCCGTACCTTCAGTCCTCAGGGGAGAAAACTGACATTGTGATATCTGTAAGTGAAATGAATAATTGTAATCCTTATAGCTCTATAACTTTTTGTGTTTCTCAAAACACTTCAGCAATGTCTGTAAATTGGCATCTGATTCTTCTGAAGCAGAACTCTCAGAGGCAGATGGGGAAAACAAGGATTGTAGGGCAGTACCTGTGCCAGTCTTTAAACATCTAAAAGATGCTTATATTTGGTTTTTACTGCTTGCAAATGCCTCCTCTATAGGTATAGAACAATTTTTATTGAAGACTGGTATAAGAATCATTTCACCTAACTTTAAAGAAGTCATCCTAGATTTCCTTTCCAGTTAGTGGAGAGAATCAGACTATGATTCATCATGTCTATGATAGAAAGAGATGAACTGCACCTATTCCTGTCCATCGATCCTAAAGGTAATGATTAGCTTGGCAACTGATGTCTATGTTTTAGAAGCTGATGTTCAATGAGTCACATTTAATCCATTGTGGTAAATGTCAGTGTTCTCTGAGACTACTTTTAGAATCATAGAATCATAGAATTGTTTTGGTTGGAACAGACATTTAAGATCATAAAGTCCAGCCATTAACACTTCCAAGTCCACCACTAAACCATATCCCTAAAGCATCACATCTGCATCTTTTCAGGGATGGTGACTCAACCCCATTGAGGAATCCTGTTCCTGTTTCTTCTTGTCCTATAGCTTCTTTGGAGAAGAAGCCAACAACCACTTGGCTACAGTCTCCTTTAAGGTAGTTGTTATGAGCAGTAAGGTCTCTCCTCAGCCTCCTCTCCTCTGGGATAAACAATCATAGAATCATAGAATCATAGAATGGTCTGGGTTGGAGGGGACCCCAATGATCACAGAGCTCCAACCCCCCTGCCACAGGCAGG
>VZTU01008533.1:50427-82210 GCA_013400835.1 Zapornia atra | reverse complement strand
C
This sequence comes from Zapornia atra, assembly GCA_013400835.1. Classification (NCBI taxonomy): domain Eukaryota; kingdom Metazoa; phylum Chordata; class Aves; order Gruiformes; family Rallidae; genus Zapornia; species Zapornia atra. The sequence goes on along the minus strand of VZTU01008533.1, from coordinate 82,209 downwards.
TCCAACAGTTCCACATCTTTCTTGTATTGGGGTCCCCAGATCTGGACACAGTACTCCAGATGGGGCCTCACGAGGGCAGAGTAGAGAGGGACAATCACCTCCCTGTCCCTGCTGGCCACCCCTCTTCTGATGGAGCCCAGGATACCATTGGCCTTGCAAGCTGCAAGAGCACACTGCTGGCTCATGTTAAGTCTCTCATCCACCACAATCCCCAAGTCCTTCTCAGCAGGGCTACTCTCAAGAAGCTCGTCTCCCAGTCTGTATCTATGTCTGGGATTCTTCCGACCCAAGTGCATCACCTTACACTTGGCAGTGTTGAACCTCATTAGGTTCCCCCAGGCCCATCTTTCCAGCCTGTCCAGATCCCTCTGGATGGCTTCCTTCCCTTCTAGGGTGTCAACCACACCACTCAGCTTGGTGTCATCCGCAATCTTGGTTTCCTCAGCTGCTCCTCATAAGACTTGCTCTCTAGACCTTTCACCAGCTTTGTTGCCAGCACCTCAGTGTCCTTCTTTATAGTGAGGGGCCCAAAACTGAACATGTGGCCTCACCAATGCAAGTGCAGGGGACAATCACTTCCATGGTCCTGCTGGCCACACTAGTTCTGCTATAAGCCAGGATGCTGTTGGCCTGTTGAGCACATTGTTGGCTCGTGTTCAGATGGTTATTGACAAATATCTCCAAGTCCTTTTTCACCAGGCAGCTTTCCAGCCACTCTTCCCTACGCCTGTAGCATTGCCTGGGGTTGTTGTGACTTAATTGTTGGACCTGGCACCAAGCCTTGTTGAACGTCATCCAGTTGACCTCAGCCCATTGATCCAGCCTGTTCAAACCCCACTATAGAGCTTTCCAACCCTCAAGGAGACCAACACTCCCACAGACCTGATACATCACCTGTGGCCGTGTGATGGATTATCATATTCAGACTCAGCTCCAAGGTAAAAATGAGACTGATGTTGCTTGGTCTTGGGTATAACTCATAGTTCTTATCTCATGGATTCACCAAACTTTCTAAGTAAAAAGTTCTACAAAGTAGTTGACTGCAAAGGCAATTTGTCAGCCAGAACTTGTGTGGAGGGTGAGAAAACATGATGAAAAGACCATATTTGAGTCCTGACATTAAACAGTATTATTGAGAGTTTTAAAACCAATTAGCCTTGATTAAGGAGCAGAACAGGAAAAGAGAACAACTGGACAAGAAAACTGCTTTGAAGACCATTGTAAATTCTGAGAGCCATGTCCTCCCTACCCACCACGTTCTGGTGTATATCTCTGAAGAGACACAGGTTTCTCCAAGCTTGGGCCATTGCCGATCCCATGTAAGAAATATCTTGTTCTGAATTACCAGATCATCACGTTTACTCAGTGTTAGCTCCTTCACCACAACCTGTCTTGGGTCCTGCTGGCTGTTCTGGAAAACAGCATTTGTAGGATTGGCACTATGCAGAGCCAGGATCTCTAGGTAGTATGACTAATAATACTTTTAAGTTTTATGATCTTGTATGATACTTAAAATTAAGTACTCCCCACTCATTATATTTTCTAGTATAGAAGATCTGAACCGTATCTCCTGTGTAAGCAGTATGGAAAGTGTCTCATAGCTCTGCGAGATGCCTCATACCAGCACAGACAGGCACCTTCGGCTAGGACACATTACACTCGTTCCATCTTTGCTTGTGCAGCTGCTGCAATACACAACTTCTTGAGGCAGTTGTTTTCAAATCTCATTTGAGTCCCTCCTGATAGTCTTAGTACCACAGGAACCGTTTAGCTGTGCCTCAAAGGGCCCTTTTTTATTTAACTAGAGGAAACAGGGAGATAAAATATTGTAATTTCTTCCTGATTATAAAAAAAAAGACATCTCAGACATAATTTTAATGGTGTGGGAGGATGGGAATGTTTAACGAGTCATATCCATTTGGCTGAATTAATTATCAAGATAAAAAGTTCTAATATAATCAACCAGGAAAAATGAAAAGCAAATACTGCATTCAGAAATTAAGATGTTCATTTCCATACATGTCATGAGAGAAAGATGACAGCTTCCTGATTATCATTTCAGTGTTCATGTGTCTTTCAAATGTATTCCATTTTTTCTGGGTTAAGACTTACACAGATGCCAGCTTTTCAGGCCAGGACAGCAAAAATAAAACAGTAAATTGAAATGTAAAGGAGGACTATGTTTGGATTTTATAGCAAAGGCAGAATAAACTATATGTGAGCCATATTGGGCTTGAAATCATGTCCATTTCCAAGAGAATTTTTGTATAAGCACATGTTCTAGTTATTCCAAAGTCATCGTCCTCTCTTAAGCTGAGATAATTGAATTCATATCTGAACAATAGCAAAAAACCAACCAAACAAAAACCAAACAGAAAACCACAAAAAGGCAACAAAACAACTCCAAAAGAAAAAAGTGAGAGGAAATAAAAAGCCCAGAAAAAAAAATATAAACTAAGCCTTCTGTTCGGCCAAGTCTGAAAGTGTTGAGAGTCCCAGTGCACTGACAGCTTCTTACACATCACATGTACCTTGTTCACCCGGAGTAGCTCAAAACTGACTCACTGCCCACTCTCATCTCCCAGCGCTCATTAAGCAGCATGGCTGTCTGAGTACAGGATCATATTTGATCTACATGAAAGCACAAGCAGAACAAGTAATTTCAGACTTCAAGCTATGTTTATTGTCTAAATGTCGTTGAGTAAATTCTTTTGTTATCCTTAGACAGCACTGCTCTAGGCCTTGCCCACTGACTGCAAGTGGAAAGAAAGATGGCCCATGAGTCTGGAAGCAGCTGAAATACTCATATTGGCTATTTTCAGAAACGGCTTTCTGAAAAGACAGTCATGCTGTAGAGTCCCTGGTACTCGGTCCAGTTCCAGGAGTCCTTGGGGATGACATGTTCAGTAAGAGCTGAGTTGCACCTCATTTCCCCACAGATATATGATGGAGGATCCAAATTGACTTTTGATGGATTTTATGCATACTGTCTACCATCTGCATTATAATTGCTGCAGTTCTGTACACAGGCACAGGCCATTAGCAATGTAAAATATTCCTAGGTAAGGTACTCCAATGCACTAAACAATTTACTAGTGTAATCTATGAGGGGAAATAAGCTGCTACTTTGACAGTGCCTTTGAAGTACTCCTTGAACTTCCTTAGCTATGAAGCATTATGCTGTACCTGCTTTCAAAGTATCTAGAAATAGCCTGATCTAAGAACACATCCGACTTTACTTCTTACTTAGGAAGAATGAACATGGTGAGAACATGAAGAAAAAAGAAAGGGATCTCCTGTGCTTGTATGTTCACCCTGTGCCCTTGTAAAAAGGGGAGACTGCCTAGAAAAAGATGGGGGCGGGAGGGGCCTCATTGGTCAGTTCAGCACAGGAGCAGGTCCCCACAGAGGTGGAAGAATATCCTTAGAAATATCCAAACTTTGTTTGCAGAAGGCCCTGAGTGTCCTATTAAAATTTGACGTTAGCCCTGCTTTGAGCAGGTGGTTGGACTAGATAATCTCCAAAGGTCCTTTGGGTACCCAAAAAATACCCAAAAGTACCCAAATCAAGAGACCAGATAAAGCTGCTGAGATGTTAGAAAATGCAGCAAGAGTAGGTAAAACCTGTTACCCAGTGGTCAGAGAAGAAACAAAGGAAGTTAAAAAGAAATAAACCCCCTACAAACCTACTGTCTTTCAAATTATTTGCCATCATGCCCAGCCCCAGAAATAAAACTGAAACCAGTTTTATTTCTTTCTCATACTGTGTTCTACTGATACAGTGAAGAACAACTTTTCCTTTTTGCAGTTTTATAATTTGCTCCTTTCCTCCTGATTTCTGTCTCTATGTTTTAACCTTTTTGTAGCATCTGTTCACTTACAAAAGAAAACACACTGCAAGAAGTTGTACCTGTTACCACATTCTCCAATTACTGAGGTCTAGTGCAACATCTCCATAGGATGACATTTTCCTGTATACCCAGGCTCCAGTTCTTGAGGATCTCTGGTGCCCATCTGCTCCTTTAGGGATGGCAGGTTCCCATGTAGGTGTTGATGTGGGTGTTTCAAGCTCTTCCACAGTTCAGCCTGCCACCCTGATCTGTCAGACATTGTGTTTCTCTGCAACTGAGCATTTACAAATCCACAGAGAACACCCTGCAACAACCTACCTTAGGGTTAAAGGCCCCCTGCACAAGAAGGACATGGACCTGTTGGAGCACATCTAGAGGAGTGCCACAATGATGATCAAAGGGCTGGAGCACCTCTCCTATGATGACATGCTGAGAGAATTCGACTTGTTCAGCCTGGAGAAGAGAAGGCTCTGGGGGGACCTTATAGTGGTCTCCCAGTACCTGAAAAATGCCTATAAGAAAGTTGAGGAAAAAGTGTTCATGAGGGCATGTAGCAATAGGATGAGGGGTAATGTTTTTAAACTAGAAAAGGGGAGATTTAGGTTGGATACTAGGAAAAAGTTCTTCAATGTGAGAGTGATAGATCACTGGAACTAGAGAGGTGGTGGAGGTCCCATCCCCGGAGATATTCAAGGTCAGGCTTGATGGGGCTCTGAGTGACCTGATGTAGTGAAGATGTCCCTGCTTACTGCAGGGGGGTTGGACTAGATGATCTCCAAAGGTCCCTTCCAACCCAATACATTCTATGATTCTATGAAGCAGCAGGTAAGAGTCTAATACCATGTGTTGGTCTTGAACACAGAGCTCCAGAAAATCCTGCTGGCACCTTCTGCTTGTTATTGAACCACCAGAAAAGAGGCAACAAAGGTCTTTTTCCAAAAATCATGGTATATTTGATAATATAACTGGTGGGATGGAGAAATATGAGCAGAAGGAAGGGGTGGGCGTGTGGAAGGGGACACTGAGTGTTTCATAGAAAGGAGAGGGGACACCTAATAGGTGATCTGGAGGGAAATAAAGTCCTGGCTGGGATATGTCTATGGCTCATCAGCCAGCTATATTCATAAATCACCCTCCCTTTAAGGAAAGATTTAGGTTCAAGGCTGAACTTTTAGTAGATGATGCAGAGCTGAGCATGATTAGATGAAAATATCTTTGAAAATATGACCTTCTGTGATTTATACACCCTCCAGCTGGACTTTCTCTGACCTGATGATGGAATGACCAGGTCACCCCGCCCCTGGGGGCAGACTGGGGAGCATCATCTGATCTCCATGATAGAGAGCTCCGTGGTGGAGGTGCCAGCAGATGGCACTCGGCAATGCATAGAGCAATCCCAGGGTGGCGGAGGCTGGGGAGAAGTTTGTGCCTTACAAAAGACTCCTGTGCAGCATTGTCTATAAACCACTCTCAAAACACGTCCAGAAAACATAAAAGCAGGTTTTATTTCTCACTGAATTTTTAAATGGAGATATTTATATATATATTTAATTTCATGGCTGTGAGAGTGAAGACATTATTGCAGCCAAAGTAGTAGGAAAAAAAGAAAAACAAATTCAGGTAATTTCCAGCAAATTCTAAGAATTCTGTGCACAGGAGATTGAAAGAGATGGAAACTCTACTAAGCACACATTTCCTACACAAGTCCAGTGTGTAAAAGACTGCAAACCTGGCTAGAGAGGAAAGCATAATTTTACAGGAAAGGAATAATTAGGTATCATGTTGTATTTTCAAGTGAAAAAAAGCACATTTTAAAATTTTGTTTTCTGTGGAGGAAATTTAGAAGTGAGGAATAGCAAGTCACAAACCTCCAAGCGTAACCAACTTTTGCTGAGATAGAGGGAGGCAGGTGACTCAAATCACCAGAAGACCAGCTGGGACTGGGCAATGGGTCTCCCACATCCACACCTAACCTCTTCTGCCTCTCTTGCACCTCCCATTCAGCAGTTCTTGTCCCTGGATCAAAACCATTAGGTCTGGTTATTATTTCCTAGAGCACTCTTCACCTGCCGTGTCACTTGTTCAGAATGCTGTGTGAGCTATAAATGAGAAAATATCTGTATTGCACCTCCTTACCAGGCAGGAAATCAGCCTGTGCAGTTTTGCTTTCCCGATCCACTTTTTCCAGATGTGCCCCCTTTTCACCAAGTTGCTTCTTTCTACCCACAAAAACAAGCAAAACAAAAGGAGTTAAGCATTCTTAATACCTACATTTTCTTACTGAAGAACACAAGGCTGCAAGCTGAGAAGAAAAAGTAAATTTCACAAATTTAGCAGCTCAAGGCATGACAGAGACTGCTGACTGTAAGAAATGAAGATGTAAGAAACTCAGTGCTGTGAAGGAGGTTTTATTGGCATTCTGTCCTCATGGAATTCTCAGCACTGGAAAATGATGAGCTCTTGTATCCACAGAGATATGTGAGAGATTAATTTGCTCTTTCTTCTCACTATATAATGTCATGTACAGTGGATGTTACATGACATAGACTGAAGTACACTGTTTTGCAGAGATACAGACTGAGATTTGTGCAGTTACCCACTGCCTCACACATCTCAAAGTGTGCAATACACATTTGAAGAGGAGGTTCACAGCCTCATCCTTTTTCCATGAACTCATGTGTCAAGGGCAGTAGATTGGACCCTTATGGAAGGTTCTTTCTAGCACTTCTTTCTATCTCTTTTTCTACCAAACTGCTGCTGCAGAATGTCTCCCTTCACAGAAAAGTTTGGGTTGGAAGGGACCTCAAAGCTTATCTGGTTCCAACCCCCTGCCAAGGTCAGGGACCCCTGCCCAAAGCCTCATCCAACCTGGCCTTGAACACTTCCAGGGAAGGGACATCTACAGTTTCTCAGGTCAAAGTGTTCCAGTATCTCACTACCCTCACAGTGAAGATCTAATCTAAATTTACTTTCTTTCAGCTTAAAGCTGTTATTCCTTGTCCTATCACTACACTCCCTGACAAATAGTCCCTCCCCATCAGCTGTCTTAATTGAAATCAGATCAGTGGCATGAAGACAGCCAAAGGAGGACTGCTATGTTATTTTCTGGAAACTGAGCAGGAGGAACATGAGAACTGACACAGTGGCTTGGAGTAAAGGCCCATCTAAGGGCTCTTCTGTCAGCAGCAGTGGCTGATACTTAGAGAAGGTAAGACAGGGCAACAACAGAGCAATATTTATCTCTAGTGTATCTGTTCTGCATAAAATTCCTTGTGGTCTTTAGATTTCACTCCCATAACACCCTGAGGCAACGAGTTCACAGTTTAATTAGATACAGTATTATCACAACAGAAAACTCTATGTGGTTATAGGTAGGTGAGATTAATGCCACGAAAAAGCAAGAATAAGAGATAAGGGACATAGGCAGACTGCTTGGAATGGGCCAGACAACAATAAAATAGCATTGGTCAGCATGTAAGGTAGCAATTTCAGGAGATCAGCATTGTAAACTACATTAAATGCGTTGTAACAAAGGGCCAAGGAGGTAGCTGAAGGAAGAAAAAGAGTTCTAGAGTTGAGCAGTTCTCCAAGCCTGGAACAAATAGTACCTGAGACAGCACAAAGGCCATAGGAGCAATGGAGATAGGTGCAATGGTCCTGTAGAAGTCCCAAATCAAGATCTCAGGAGGGGCCTGGGGTGGGGAGAGACTCAGGTGCAGACAGATTGGTCAGTCAGGCACTTACCACACAAGTGTCCTTGGGACACCATGCAGACAGGCTTTCCTCTTGCAATTGTCATATGCATGGCAGGGAGCTGTGTCCCTGGCTATGGAAAGCCACACTTGGAGTTTGAAGTTCTTCCCTGAAAAACTTGTTGTTACTTTAAAGTGTAGCCTGGTTTTAAACCCCCATTTCAAGGGCTTGAAAAATCGATTTAAACTTTGTCCCCTCTATACTGTGCTTTCTTAAAGAACACCATGCTATAATCTGGAGTACTGGTCACCCTGGACTCTGCCACAAACCCATGGAGTCCCTCTGACATTTAGACTACAGATGACCTCATGTGAACACACACTTGATAGGTGTATGGTCTCTTCCCAGCCCACCCATCTCCAGGGAGAAGGGCAAGGATTTGTTTCTTCAGCCATCCCATGTGTTAAGCTGATTGTTTTGCCTGTATCAACCAAACAGGTATGTTTGGTGTGCACATGTAACATCCCTGATTCCTCATAGCTTTACATCAACCCACCACTGGATTAAAACCCATACATTTTCTTGGGGGTACCATTAGTCCTTCTGGCTAGGGACATGTGAGACAACTTCTAGACTTCATGGTTTTGTTTCCTGACACAGAGCAGCCAACAGCTACAGGCATTACACTGAGGCACTAAGCAGTAAGGTAACATACACTAAGTATGCAATGTAATGAGTATACAATCTATGTAATATGCCATAAACATATAAGAACATACGTTTTTCTGCAAAGGTAGCAACATGTGGATCAGGTGTGATATTATGGATCCTCCTGGCTCCCACTCAATTTATCAATCACCCTCCTCTAGTTTATTGATGCCTGAATTACAAGAGGTGCTATAATATAATGTTCCTTATATCTGTAAATCTTTAAGTAGAATTATCCATTGAAATGAGTGTTTAAAAACAGTGGCATTATAATTGTTCATGTTTTAATGTATTTTCTTTGCCAAAACGCTCAACACCAACTGAGTAATTGCTCCTAACCTATCCACACCCCATGGATGAAAGCTTGGAGCTGCCGCCTACTAAGAACACGAGATGAGGTTCAGCCCATGCAGCAGGGATAGTACACAGCTTGCACCACTGGTTCCTCCCAGGTTTCATCAGCACAATAGCACAGGGAAACACATGTTCTCACAATGTCTGAGAACATTGGGCGTCATGTCTTCCTGTGAGAAAGAATAAACCAGGTCCTTTTCTTTCATTTTCTCAGAAATAATCACTGGAAAGAATTATCCAGGAAGATCCTATTTAAGAATGATTTATCTCAGTCAAAGTGAGTTATATTAGAAGAATATGTAAATATATGCACAAGATAATCACATGATTTCTAGCTTGTGGGGGAAAATTGAGCATACTTTTTCTTCAATGATAGATTACTCTATCCAGTTTACAGCTCCATCAATGCTCTTTACCATATGTTTTGTACCACCTGATGTTTTTCTGGCCTTCAAGAATCCCAGGTACCAGAGACCGGGGGAAAATCTGAAGAGAGGAAGTGTACCTTTGGTGGAAAAGGATCGGGTCAGGGAGTACTTAAGCAAACTGGACATGCATAACTCCATGTGCCTAATGGAATGCACCCACGAGTGCTGGGGAGTCTGTCAGGTACCACTATAAGGCCACTCAATAATATTTGATCAATCATCATGATTAGAAGTGCAAGAAGACTGAAGGGAAACATAATTTTTTCAAGCAGGGCGAGAAGGAGGAGCCAAGAAACTTCAAGTGGGTCAAACACACTTTGATCCCTGGAAAGCTGATGGAGCAGCCAGTCCTGGAAATCATTTCCAGGCACATGAACATATATCTTGGAAGACCTTTTTTAATGAAAAGATCAAAAGCTAGGTGCAATTAATGTGAGCTATTTCAGACAGCTGCCACAGGATCAGATTCAATTGCACCCGTGAAACTGTGGATTATATCAACTCCAAGAGAAATCTGGGCCAACAAGCTCAGAGGTAGAAATCTGTATCTCTGGACATTTACATACAATCATCTGAATCCTGCCTTAAGACTTAGGGGAGCTAGCAACCCAAGTGGATAACCTCTGGGGACGTCTCTATAGAATGGTGCAAGAAAGACAAATATAGAGAGATATAGTATCACTGAGTGGTAAGGCAAGCTTTCTCTGTCCAGGTGCCTAATGTCAAGATATGGAAGCTGCACGGCTGCCTTTAACCCAAGAGTAGAATTTCTGGTGCCAAGGTTGTTTGTGCCTCACTGGATGCTCCTGGCACAGAGCAATGTTCGACATGGGAGGAGCTAGCAGTGCTTATGTGATTTTCTTGGCCAGTCTGGAGGTGAGGATTTCTCTTGGAGGACCAAGTGAAAGAAGTCTCTGACTGGAAACCAGAGGAAGTGGTCTGAGCCTGGATCCCTCGTGGGGCAGTGGGTGGTCCTTCCTTGTCTGCTTAGGGCTCTAAGCAGAGTCTGCCCTGCAAGAGCAGGCCTTGAGGGACAAGGGCTTTCCACCCACAAACTTACTGAAACTGAAAATAGTTTTTGACAATAGCTGATGTTTGCAATTTTCCACATACCAGTTAACAGAGGGAGCCTTTTTCCCCGTGGGTTGCAGACATCAGATCCTTTCAATGCTTTAGCAGATCTTCAGACATTAAGTACTTCAAGCAAAGGGGGAAAAAAAAAAAAAGAGAGGAAAAAAAATATTTTAAAGTGAAGTGAAAGTTCAGAGGTTCCAAGCCTCCCAGGAAATACAAGTGGTGTCAGGCTGAGACTTCCTGAAGTGCCAGAAGCATTTGCAAGTCAGTGAGGAAGATTTATACCAGGGACTCTCCTCTTCTCTTAGATCTGTGGGAACATAATGCAGTGTGAATCCTGATATGCTTGTTCTCAGAGCCTATGATTTAGAGGAAGTCTGTTCTGCTCATTGGACTTGCCGGCACTGTGACCAAGGATGAAAAAGGGGTGTGAGCAAATTGTGGGTATTCAGCAAGGGGGTACTGAGAGTTAAATCATCTTTACATGTTCAGAAAGGGAATGTGGATAAGACCTGAAAAACTGCTGCACTGGTATGACTTGAGGGAAGTTGCAGGTATTCCTTGGCATCACAGAATCACCAGGTTGGAAAAGACCTTTAAGATCAAGTCCAAATGCTCCTGTCCCATGCTAAACCATATCCCTAAATACCTCGTCTGCCTGTCTTTTAAACACATCTGTGATGGTGACTCAACCCCCTCCCTGTGCAGCCTGTTCCACATGATAATTCAGGGCTGTTGAAGATATAAATTCTAAGGCAGACTTCACAGCTTTGCAGGACGTTCATGATGGCAGAATTATCAGAGAAAATGTTGGTGTTTGGAAGACTTTGGTTACAGTTTGTTAGTGTAAAAAGTTGGTGTTATACATAAAATCATTCAGCTGGGAAGTCCTCTTTATGTGAAAATATGCTCCATGCTGTGTTCCTTGGTCACATGAGACCTCTGGGTAACTCCAGCAGTGGGGTGCGATCCTTCTCCAGAAATTAGTATCAAATAGCTGCTCTACTCTCGTTGTCAGGGGGTCACAACGCTGTTCTGTGAAGCACAGAGCCCAGTGAGTGAAGTGATGGCTTCTTCACTCTAGGACTGAACCTGCAAAGTCAGTATTGCAGTCATGATAGAAGAGTAGGTAGAAATAGCAGCTGCACTATTAACTGTGGAATGACCCTTGACTGATATGTGAAGGACAGCAGTTTTCCAGGCTTGAAAGATGCTCCCTTTCCTAGAGACCACATGCTCACCCTGTTCTGACCGAAAGACCTGGGAAAAGCCCCAATCATATCTCCTTATCATGCCTTTTGGAGGACCTGCTACCTATGAGACCACCTGGCTTCTCTCATTATTAAAGCAGTTCTTATTACAGAGTCTATAGTAATTGTATTCAATTCCACATTGTGATTTTTGGAGTCACTATCAGACAGATACAATACCCTAAATCAAATTAATTATGATCCCTCTACTGGAGACTGACCATCTCTGCTAATGAGAAAGACCTGTATAATTTGTATATAACAACTGATTTTTGGCCAGCATGACAAAAGCAGCTTAAAGACCATGCTGCCACTGCAGTTCTTGGCAGAAAGAGACAGAGGCAATGGTCTTGGCACTGCTTTTACAGCAGCTGGAGATACCTGAGATCTCATAGATGGTACCTGAGATACAGCTGTATGGAGATGCACTACTCCCCTGCCTGAAGAATAGAGGAAATGCTTTCAGGTTGTAACTTTGATATTCAATAGAAGTAAACACAATTGTATTGGATTTGTACAGTGAGGTTTTGGTAGCAGTGGGTACAAGGTTGGCTTCTGTGAGAGGCTGGTAGAACCTTCCCCCATGTTTGGAAAAGCCAATACCAGCCAACTCCAAGGTAGACCCACCACTGGCCAAGTCTGAATCCATAAGCCATGGTGGTAGTGCCTGTGGGATAGCAAAGGTAAGAAGAGGAATAAAACCCCACCAGGAGCAATTGCAGCTGGAGACAGGAGTAAGAATATGTCAGAGAAAGAGCCCTGCAGACACCAGGGTCAGTGCAGGAGGAGGGGCAGGAGGTGCTCTAGGTGCCAGAGCAGAGATTCCCCTGCAGCCTGTAGAGAAAACCATGGTGAGGTAGGCTTCAGGAGTGAAATTGATCCTGGGAAGGGGTAGGGGACATGGTTTTAAGATTTTATTTTATTTCTTATTATTCAACCCTAATTTGATTGGTAATAAATTAATTCTCCTGAGTTGAGTCTGTTTTGCCCATTACAGTAATTGGTGAGTGATCTCTCCCTGTCCTTTTCTCAACCCACAAACCCTTCATATATTTTCTTTCCCCTGTCCAGCTGAGGATGGACATCAATAGAGGAGCTCTGGTGGGCACCTGGCATCCAGCCAGGGTCAACCCACCACAGCATTAATATCAGGTTCTGCAACACCAAGCGACATTGCACATCCACTTGAAGACTTATTGAAAACCATCACTCCTGTAAATACAGCAATCACTACTCAAATATCCTTTTTGCCCAATGAAAACACTCTGATTCAGAGGGAAATGTTCTTATTCCTAGATACTACAGATATCATCTCTCAATCCCCAGTTGAAAGGGTTTATCTTTTATATGTGTAAGTAATCACTTTATGTGGGATGCCATGTTGTAACTGGACGGGCAGAGATAACAAAGGAAACTAAAACCTTGTGTTATATAAACGGTGAGAGACCGATGGGTGCTTGAGGGACAACCCTCTCGCTGAGTCATGAGGTTCAGAAGGGACCCCCTTGCTTTCTAAACTCCTCAGAGAGGAGCCTTGGTGTGGCTAGGTCCAGTCTTAGTCCCAGACTGGGTCACTGGTTTACATCTAAAGGATTTTACATCAACCCACATCTCAGAGCGAACATTTGCCTCTCAGAGCCCCAGGGGACTTTCACTGAGACAGTTCTGAAAATCTGAAACAGATGAAAACTTTCTTAAAGCAGCAGATACACAGAGAGTTGGGAATTGCCACTATAAATGCACTCACTGCCACGGGGCTAATGCGTGACCAGGGTTACAGTGCCAGGAACTACTACCCCTGTATTCTCAGTGCTTACCAAGAATGTGTCCCCAGCTTGGGTGGAGAGGAAGGAGCACAGCCTGTTGACTGCCTCTTCAGGGTCTTCAATTTCTACTCTTCCACCCTGGGTGTAGCTTCCTCAGTACCCTTTATACCCCAACCTTAGCTGTCCCCTCCCAGGGGTGACATTTAACATGATTTGGGTGGAAAGTCAAGAACTACAGTCATATAAGTTTAACATGTACTGCTTTTACCTCATTACCCTACTCAGGGGTGTCACCTTTAATATTATTTGCACAGATAACGCAGCAACAGGTCTCAGTTGGGGAACTGTGGCCTTCAAGATGCTGTGTAGAAACGGTCTATCTGTTTATTATGCAGTCTCTGGACAAAACAGGGCCGTCCTGCCACTGTAGGGCTCCCTCCTCCAGCTGATTCTCACACTGACCTTGTGGATCTCCATCCTCAGTGTTTGTGTAAGAGATGAGCAGTGTTTTTTTTAACCACTTAAGTACAATTGTCACCACTTGTCATACATGTTACGTTACTTTATTGCCAGGTTAGGTAGAGCAGAATAACAACACAATGTGTTGTATGTGGTAGATGTCCTATCTTGCTCAGGACCTCACTGGCCAAGCCTCCAGCCGCAGGACAAGGGTGATTCCTGTAACATGCTTAATGGTGCTTCAGTCTTCACATCCCAGCCTCGATTTTTGCTCTGTTTTCCTTCCAGTTTACAATACTGTTTACACCCAGTTGGCTGTATTTAAATGCCATGATATGGGTAAATCCTAAAGAAAGGAATTTATGTTGAACTTCTAAGATATTTACTGAGAAATTTTGCATCTGTGATGCTTTCTCTCTGGTTAGTTGCAGTATTTCATCTTTTGCTTTGCCTTGTGTCACACTTACTTGCTTACAGTATCCCAGCAACAGCAATCAGGGGTCTGACTGAATTTACATAATTTGCTATTGGCACGGAGGGAGCGAGAAAGGGAGACAACGTAACGTGTCGCTTGCTCATGTATGCAACGTGGAGTCTGCATACAAAAACTACAGTATTTAAGCTATATTCAAGTCCCCTGAAGTGTGTGGGGGGTTTATGGACCAAAGAGGAGATTGTTTTATGACTAAGAAACAGGGAAAAAGGATAAACTTGGATTTGATTTTCAGCTACAGAAAAGAAAGAAAGAGGATTTGTATCTCAACCTACTGCAGATGAAGTGTTGCTATCATGGGATTATTGCCTCAATTACTGAGTGGTGGGATACAAACAACATCTTTCACTGTTTTGCAAGAGATAGTCCTGACTGAAACATGAACTCCTGGCAAAGTTTTATAGAGCAAAGTGAATTTAACCTGTTTCATCCTCCCTGTCACATGCCCTGCTGAGGCTTGGGGACTGCACCGCTCTGATTTACCACTATGGCACTGTGTACCATTCATGCATCACACTGAGAATTTAGGGTTTGAGCTCAGGAGTAGAGATGCACTTGATAGGCCAGGTGGCTTGAGTTTGGCGCTGGGATGCTGTGTGCTGCTTATCCCATTCGTGGACCTCACTCCCTCATCTTAAAGGCTTTTCCATGTTGGGTCACTCCCAGGGTTTGATTGATGCAATATAACAGGTTTTCCTTAAACATCATCTGTGTCTAATCTATTAAACCTGAACTGATACATAGCTTTATCCTTTTAATATCCATTTCAAATTTCTTTCTAGAAAACATAGCATCCATTTTACAGCTAGTACACTAATTTCTCCCACTAGTAGAAACCAGTTTCTCTTACATATTTCCTCTCTTCTAGACTCTGGAATACTTTTATGCTGCATTGACACAGATAAAGAAACTACAGTACTCTGTAAAAATCTTGGGAAAATATTAATCTTATTTAAAAAAATAATACATTAAAATAGAAATAGACTGTTCAAAAAGCTTCACTGGCTATGTTTAGTCAAGGTCTAACCTCACACAGTGGAATGCTGCTGTAGTTCTATTGGCTTTATAGCTGATTTACTTTGGATGGAATTATATTATAGAAATAAAAATAACTGAGTGGAATTTTAAATGTATTCAACAAACTTCTATCGACTGATTTCTGATTTAGAATTACTTTTAACTAAGCCCTTCATTTCTTTTCATTCATTGCTCTTTGGATAGCTGAATCACTGCCTTTTATTGCACCAGAAGAGCGATCATAAAATAATTTATAACAATAATCAATCTTCTGCCTACCCTGTCACAAGTAATCCACTGTTAACAGAAGTGGGAAGCTGAGTGTGCGTTGGAGGCAGTCTTTGGGGGATACTGCATGTGGTACATTTTGTGTCTGATCTACAAAGTTCACTTAGTAATTGCAATCTGATCTGAGGTCAGGATAAGACATGGAATTTAGTTGACATGCAAATAAGCCATATGCCTGCCCTTCACTTGGTTTTTGAAGTGTCCATGTTCTCTCTGAATCCATACTGGAGCTTTTTTCTTATTATCTTCTCTGCTCAGATTCTGATACAATAAGGTGTCTTCCATAATTCAATGTGTTGTGTGCACCTGTCCTTATGCTCTTAGGCTCCCCGAGCACATTTTGACTGAGAAGTTTTAAGAACAGCTTCATAGATCCACTGAGATTAATGATGGGGAAAATAAACAGCATTCTTTGACCATTTTCTTCCTTCTACGGGGCTGGCTGCAGTACAAACCTATGAAACATGGACAACAGAGGAAGTGACTGGACCTGCCTGGCTCCTCCACTCTTCCCCAAGCCATACAGCCTGGCTGATCACACCAGGCTAATTATCAAAGTGACTTTTGCAATTAGCCTACAAGGCCCCAGAGGTTTCCCTGATGCTGTGTTCAGCACTGAAGAGGTCTGAGCTGGAGGGTTTGGGTCCATTCAGAGGTATTTATATAAACATTGAAAAGGCCTTGGAATACACATCGGGTTCTTGGAAGGGAGAAAAGAGTAATCCCCATGATGGGCAGGATAACAAGTAATCAGAGAAACTTGGAAGAAGATACAGATTGGAGACCAGGAAACACTGTATGTAGTATCAGTAGATGAGGAATGAGTTACTTGCCTGCTCTGAAGGCAGGATCCTTCCAACCCTACACCTTGCCTTACAAGCGTGTCTTCCATCACTTGTAATTTTGCTCAACTGTTACTGAGCTGAAATTTCACAGCCTGAGAAATCTCCATGGGCCTGACATTTAGTGAAATGTTCACCCCTAGTAGTGACAAAGTTTTGGTTTCCACAACTTGGCTACATTTCTGACTTGGATTGGATGAATATGGTTTGGGAAAACTGTGGCCTTTTCTGTTCTCAATCATCCAATCCAAACTGGAAGAGCTACTTCAAAAATCCAAAGCCTGTTTGTACATACCCAAAAGAGACATTTGTATTCTGTGGTTATCAAATAGAAGGACTCAGAATGTTTGGGAAATCGACCTCAGCTCCTAATGGCTCTTGAAATAAGTGATGTTTGATCAGATGTTGTAGAAGTTCCTTTCATTTCCACTTTTCACAATATGTGGAATTCTTGTAAGATGCCCTTCATGTCTCACATGCAACTTTTCTCCTCTCTCTAAAATAAATGAAAACGTGATACAAGCGTGGTTACCTCTCCGAGAATTGCTACAGGACCTATTTCAGTCTCTTAAACACTCTCCTTAAACCTGAAAACTGAGGTGAAGCACAAACCTTTGCCATCTATTTGATGTTAGTCTGGCAGGGTCAGTAGATCACCCTCTTTTCTTGACGTCTGTACAAAGCTCTGGCACTTCATCTGCATTCTGCTGCTGATACTTGCAGGGGAATAGGGCCGTTCTGACCCCGTTAGCCTTTCTGAACAGGATCTGCTCCCTGCTGCCACTCACAGAACCAGCATCCAGCTTCAGGGCTGGTTTCACGGTGAAATGTTTGGGGTTTTTTTTCATCAAACACCTATTAGCAGCAGAGTTTGATTCCTCAGCTCGTTAGCTTTATTATTTATTAAATAGCAGATTGGAAAATCAAACTTGATTTTTGAAGTCTCTGCATTGATTTTCCTGCTGATTACCTGAAGAACACTGAACTTGAACCCCAAGCAAGAGTGCAAGATGGTTCTGTATTAGAATGATTATGAAAGTATGGCAATGATGTCAAGAAAAATAAACAGATATTCTCCAAAAGAGATTGATGGATAAATGCCATGATGATAGAAGGATAATGGTATTCTCACTTGGTCAGATAGGGAGGTGAGATAATTCCTCTGTTCTTTGTGGTTTTCTCAGATAGGGTCATGCTCCACACTGGCTGAAATGAGGTGATGCAGTCCATGTGAGGGACAGATACCTGCAGGGCAGGTATGCTGGATATGGGCTGTGGTCTCAGCAGTGTCAAAATGCAGAAAACAAACTCCTGACTCCTGGAGTCAGGAAAAACTCCAGGTTTTTGGGGGGACTGTTTTGCATAAAACTTTCCATTCCCTCAAACAAGTGAGGTATGTGACAAGAGTAGATAAAGAGAGAAGGGTGCCTGTAGCTGGAAGCTGTCCCCCAGCTGATGGAGGGGGACTTCTGTCTGGGAGCTGGCACCAGGGAAAACTGCCTTAAAAGCTCTGCAGGAGACATGTCATCACTTGCCCTGGGTAGCAGGTTCCAGTGATGCTGCCTACACACATCTCTAATTTTCCCTATTACTGCTGAAGAGGCTTTCCACTTCCCCAAGACAAGGATGGCAATGTGACCAGTTTATTTCAGCCAAGCCAAAGGATAGGTAGCTGCACTTGTTGATTATAACGGAGAAAGGCAGAATAAAGGAACCCAACCTCGGATCCTAAATGTAGAAATATTTCTCCCTGGTAGTTTCTGAGATGACCTAAGACTTTTCTCTCTGCTGGAGATTAGAAAGAGCAGTTTAGGCATTGCCACTCACTTTCCTGCATGTTGCTATTCAGCAACCAGCCCTAAAGCTAGCCTGAAGTCTTAGCCATGACCAGACACCTTCCTCATCTCTTCCAGGGTAGCTGTGGCTGAGCTCTCTCTTGCCTCTTTTTATGTATGGAGGACTACCTTTCCCAGAAATAGTTGAATTTCTCTTGCTGGTTCTTTCCTGAGCCTCAATGGCTCAGGCTGTTCTTATATGACTCCATCTGCTCTAATGCCTTCCCCTGTCATACCTTTTGGAAACAGACTTGGAGGCATAACATACAAATCTACCAGGAGTTCCCTTGTCCTCTCAGCTGGCTCCTCTTCCTTCTGCTGTAATGGATCACATATGGTGAGATGCATTTATTGTACATACGCTGTAGGCAGCTCACAGTCCTGCTGAGCTTCATCTCTCCACAGGGACTGAGAGCTACATCACTAATGCAGAGGATGGAGTTGTCCAAAACACTCACCCCCACGTCTGCCCACACACCTCTCACAAGGGGCTTGCTAGGAAGTGAGCATTTTGTTTATTGATTGTGCAGAGGGGTGTGGGGGAAGCAGCTGAAGGGGTTTTCATTACTTTGGTCACCACGTGAGAACAAAACATTTTCCTTGATGTAAATAACTATAAAGGGCACTTTCTGAGTGCCTCAACCTCTTTAAAGTGTTTTATCACCGTCCTCCTACAATGTCAGATTTTACAGAAATTTCAAGTATAAATGATGAAGAGGTCAAGAGTGTCCTGAGCTGCACTGGGAGGAGCATTGCCAGCAGGTCCAGGGAGGTGAGCCTTCCTTTCTGCTCAGCACTGGTGAAATACATCTGGGTGCTGTGTCCAGGGCCAGGCTCTCAGTGTACAGAAGAAATATGGACCTACTGGAACAAGTCTAGTAAAGCACCATGGAGATGATTAAGGGACTGAAACACGTCTCTGGAGCTAGGAATGTCCAAATTGGAGAAGACAAGGCTTTGGGGATCTTATCTATGTGTATAAATGTGTGATGGGGAGGGAATAAAGAAGACGGATCTGCGCTTTTTGAGTGGTACCCAGTGACATGATAAGATGCAAAGGGTTCTTACATACCATTTCTTCATTTCACAAAGTCTCTCAATTCCATGAACAGGACAGAGACTATTTGCTTTTGCATCTCCATAAGAATAAATATGCTGACAGAGACAACTCAAAGCCTTGCTCTGTAGCACCAGTGTGACAACAGCTCTGGCACTTCATAGGCAGCAGTGTGCTTCCATGTGCCCCATGACTTTGCAGTCTGACTCCATAGCCAGCCTTAGGAGATGATGAAATAAAGGAAAACCTCCAGGAAATATGGATCACACCACTGCTCCTGCAATATATGCATCTGTGCTCAGCTTATGTTCTAAGTGGTTTTGCAAATATTCCATTTTCCAAATTACAAATCGGGTGCTTAGTGCAGAAACCACTGCAAAAGGGAACAACTGCATTATTGTTTCTCAATAAAGCAGGTGAATCAGGTCTCCCACATCAATTACGTAACTCCCATATGATGGGGGTGCAATGAAAGTTGGGAAAAAGCCCACAATGGTCAGGGTCAAAATACAGCCCTCAGATTGAGTAGTAGATCCAGTCATGCTGAGCATCCAGTCAGGAGAAGAGCATATGGGTTTTTTTCCATGATACAAAAGAAAAGCTTCAATTTTTTCAGAAAAATAGTGGTCTTTGGAGAGGTTTGCAGCTGCAGTAGTTTGGCTCTGAAATTTTTTCTTTAAAAGTGTTCATTTGCAGATACATCAGGGCAGGACAAGAAAATTTCCACTCTAATTGTCTATTTTGAAAATAGTGCAACAATTCCCAAGACCAGAGTTCTGTGTTGGAGAAGACTACAGGGCTCAGTAGCACTGCAGAGATCTCTATGTGGATGACGTAGAAAAGCTTAAGAGCCCCTGGCAGTGCTGTTCAGAGAGCACATTAAGAGCAGTTAGGCAGGAGAGTAGTCTCAAAGCCTCAGAACTCACTCAGTCTCTAATTTAGGCAGTATAGCATGTGCCCATTTTCATACACATCAGCCAGGCACAACCAGCCACATGCTAACTGTTTGTTCACTACTGCATTTTCATTGAAGACAAGGATATGCAATCTGGAGTCCCTTTGTCCTGGACTGCCAGGTGTGATGATATGCTTCCCCCACTGCCCCCACCTTTGCCTGAATTTTTCCCCATAAATTTGGATTAATCAATAGCCATTGGTGACGGTCGTGATGCATCCACCTCACAGGGATCTTGGGAAGACAGGTAACAGCACAACAGCCAAGGGCTATCTATGCTAATGTGCCCACCTGGACGGAGCGCTGGACAGCATCCACTGGCACCTGCGGGTGGTATGTAAATATGACCATGAGCCAATCACCTTACTGCATAAATATTGAGAAGCCCAAGAGCCCTTTGAGCTCTCCTGAAAGAACAGCAGGCTGCACGTCAGGATCTCCCCTTGAAAGGGATGCCTCTCAAGGTTATTCCTCAAGGTCAAGAGAATCCTTGGTGCAACAGATTTGCAACAGATCCTCAGTAAGTGAGTTGGGAATAAGTGCACTAAACTTTGTGTTCTTATCTAAGAAGTGTAAAGGATTGATTGTGCATATATAATCCTTCAGACATAAACTGTTGACCAAGTCTGGGGCTAGGACTGGATCCAGTCACACCTAAGCTCCTCTCTGAGGAGTTTAGAAAGCAATGGGGTCCTTTCTGAACCTTGTGACTCAATGGGAGGGTCTCCCTGACAGCTTTATCTGACCCTGTTCTCTATGCACTAAATAATGAAGATTACCTTACCACCGAACCTTAATCACTGTTGCATTTATTATCAAACACCATTACACCCTATTTATATCAATAGACATATTGTTGCCTCTCTTCTCAGAGTGAAGTGCATCCCTCTTATCTCTCCATCCACAACATCAGGGCCCAACTCTTGGCACAAAGGAGAAAGGTTTGTTTTACATAGCCACTGTTACTCTGAGATTTGGCAGCTCCTCGGTAGTGAAGAGCTGAAAAACAAACTTGCTGCTGGGAAAGATCAGCATGGTTACTCTGAAAGTCTCAGAAAGCATCAGGTTTTAGAAATACTTTAAAAGTGCATTGGATACCACAGCTATTATTTCCTTCTAGACAGCGTGTCCACTGAGCTCCCACTCCAACACCTTTCCCTGATACAGCTGAAAATGAATACAAGTCAATCAAAAGCATCAGAGTGGCTAAAGGTGATAAACTTATTTGCACAGATTATGGTGTATTTCTGTACGAGAGGCAGCCTTCTGCAAGCCTGCAACAGAAGGGATGGGTGCCTCCAGATTGGGCTCGGTTGCTTCTTCACTGCCCCTGAAGAACTGAATGTGCCTGGAGCTCAGCAGCTCTCACTCCTCCTTGGAGTGCTCCTTGCCATCTGAGGCTGGTTTAAATACTGTGAAAATGGGATTATACCAGGCTTGCTTTCATTTGAGACCTAGAGGAGAGGCGGGTAGTGGCCATTTCCATGCAAACAGTCAGGAGCTGGTTTTGTTTACAGGTGGCTCCTGCCTGGAGCGTGAATTCGTTTTCTCAAAAAGGTTATGGCTGGGCTGCGTTTATTGGAGAGGCGTCAGCAGCAACTGCGTGATGAATGAGACCCTCATCTAAAATCCAATTGCCACCCTGCCTAACCTTGATTGCAGTGAATGGGCGGAACAGACAAGGAAAGCTGAGAGGAGGGAATGAAACAAGGATCTTCTGAGTAGCTGGAAAGTAGAGTATCCCAGATCCTGTGGAGATTTCAGGTGCTGATCATCACTCAACCCAGTGAGGGAGGGGCTCTCTGGTGACCATCGTTATCACAGGAGAGAATTACAGCACTTCAGTTGCATTAGGGGCAGTTGAGTGTCTTCCAGGTTTCCTCAACCAGTAAATGCTTGATCTTCCCCTGCTGTAAGTCCTGAGTAAATGGTACTTTTTCTGGCTTTTCCTTGTTCTCAGTGCAATGTTCTGCTGAATTGTGGGATACGATTGTCTTTTAGAAGGGCTCAGAAACACAAGGTGAAGAAAAGACTCTGTGATCATATGAGGGCTCAAGAACAGAGGTGTTAATCATGGCTTATTGTCTCCTCCAAAGGGCTGACATCAGGTAGCTGCTTAACAAGGGCGCATAGAGCTCACTGTGTATGCAGTGACAGGTGGGAGCAGGAGGAACATTGAGGTCCCTCCACACTTGATCATTCCTCTGCCTTGGAGCAACCCATTCGTGTGCAGCAGCGAATGCCTCTCCCCCAAAAACCTATGTCCCACTGGCAAATGTCAACATTTCTCAAAAAAATTACTTCACAAATAGTGAATTTTCATACAGCAAGTATGGTCCTTGAAATTACTGACCACCCAGAAATCCTATCGTCTCCATCCCCTGTGACCACCTCAGGCAGGCAGCATGTTGGGAATAACCTTTCTCAGCCCTGAAACAATCTTGCAAGTAGGGTGCAATCGTACAGAACATTTTTAAATCTGGTTCTACCAAGGTTAAAAGACCCCTTCTGTTCTCAGTAGTCATACAGGGGCGTCAGGCACAACCCATCATCTTGGCTACAACCTCTTCAGCTCTTCAGAGCAGATGCAAGTTGTCTCTGAAGACCACGTGATAGGTTATGTGCAGATGCCATTTGAACATACATAATATTCAAGCCCTAGCAAAGTATACTGCGTTCACACACACACACACACACACAGAGACACACTCTCTCCTGCTAAGGTATACAGCTATGCAGAGACTTTTAAAAAAATCCTCCTAAAATCCAAACTCTTCCTACTTGTTCTCTCAAAAAGAATCCCAACAAAAACCAAAACAAATTAAAAAAACCTACAAAACTTTGGCCAAATATCAGCCGAGGAATTAAAATTCATACTCTTGCTGCATACCAAAAATCAGTAGCTCTGAAACTATTTTGCTTTTATGGCACTTAATTTCTTTTCACTCTGATAACCTCTTTGTGCTCTGCATTTCCTACACTATCTTGCCTTCTCTTTCCTCAGGTGATACCTACCTCAGCACCTTTCTCTCCACCCTGTTAGTATCTCTCCACTTGAGAAGCACCACATTTCCTTCAGCGATGGTCCGACGTACAGCTCATCAAACACTCTTTTCTTTGTTGTTGTGTGCCTGGGAAGCTGCCTGCTTCTACTGCAGATCTGAAGAAGCTCTTGGACGCACATTAAATTGCCTAATTCTTCCTTTCACACAGCTTGGTCTAAAAAGAGACAATGTCTTAACTCACATACCTTCTCTTGACTTAATAATATTCTTTATTTCTTTAAAGAAATGTTTATATAGGTATTTGCTTTGAGATGCCAGAATGACTGAGCCTGGTGCTGCAGTTTGTCTGCAGTGTAGGGAGAGATGCGTTTGCATCACCACCCTTGTTAGGACGGGTAGATTTAGAGTCCCTGCAGCATGGTAACTGCACTGGCATAACAGCTTTTCTTCTAAAGACTTACTGAAAAAATGTAGCTGCGTATCACTATGGATTACTTATTCTACAAACAGGAAATGGGGAAAAAGGAACAGATGGTAATACTCTGGGTGGGTGACTCAAGTTTTGCCCTTTAATGAAACTGGCAACTTTATGCTTTACCAGTTAGGTTATGAAGAGCCAATATATAAACTTCCAGTGTCTTATGATCAGATGAGAGACTTGTGGCATGGATCTGCTCCATTTCAGTGAAAATGTAGCATAGATTATGGATAAAAATGGACATCCCCCCAAAAATGTACTGAAAATTGCGTATGTGGTTGAAAATCACAGATTACTTCCTTGCTATAATCTTCTCCACCTTGTTTATTTGGTCATATTCTCCATTTTTATTCATTTTCAAACTGAAATATTACTCCTTTTGCCACAGCTGATAAATTAATTAGACTTCAGCTTTTGCAATAAAAGGCCTGAAATCAGCAAAATGGGAAGACAGTGAGGTTTGTCTATCTGCACAGCCATTCTTGCTCTGCTTAACTCTGGTTGTTAACCCAGCACCATCCCATATCCACGATGGTTTGATTCCTAGGTCTGCTGAAACAGCTTGTTCTGGGTCCCTGCTGCAAAGCAATCCGAATGTGAAATGTGAAATCTTGAAGCTGCTAGCAGTGTTTTTATAACGCAGCATTTGATCACAGCGGCTCTTTCTTTACTGTGTGCTCTTCCCTCCAACATACAAAGCTCTCAGAAGCACGTATATTTGATGAGAGGCAACAGAGGGTGTTTTTGCAAAGCCCTCAGCAGCAAAGTTCATTACTCTCAGTCTGTTGACTGGAGTCTAGCAATCTCAGGCTCCACACACACCAGTAATGAAACTCCCACCGAGTTCAGCGGGAGCAGTACTGCTTCCCCCTGTCATGCTTTGCTACACCAGGGGTTGGACGCTGGCAGAGAGTCATTTCAGAGTAATGTTTAAGCTGTGCCAGGGATGAGTGAGCACACAAACAGCATTGTCTGACCGGTAATTAGTTGAGCACGAACGCTCTGGCATACCAATGTTTCGGGAGCTCTGCTCTGATGGCAGGCCTCTCCATCGGAGCGTTGCAGGGTGCGAGCAGGATGCATCCCAGCTGCACACAGCTCAGCAGGCGACTCGCAACTGCACACATACTGTGAAGAGCCACGCTCAGTTTGCTTCCCTTTCAGTGAGGTATGTGGTAGCAAAAACCATCTCATGAGGATTACTGTGTAAGAGACCGTAGGACCTTGGGGTGAAAGGTATCTTGATGGATTTAAAAACCACATGTATATTCATAAATCAAGAGCCTGGTGAGAGTTCCGATTTAATCTAACTACAAACTGTGCAATCAAAGAGCTTTCACATGTGAAGTACTTGCAAGTTGCCCCAGGTTAAAATAACATTTTTCACTGACAAATTTGCCTTACCCCCTCAAAAGTGCTGACAAAACAATGCTGCTGGTTTTTCTGAGACAGAGACCGTCCTTCCTTTAATTCACCTCTGAGAGAAACTGCCAATGGTTTTGAAGCAGCCATAGCCTGGGAGAAACTTGCATAAGGAGCTGCAAATGTACTGAAATGCCATTGGACTCAGAGCTGAGACAAGACCTTTCTGAAGGGACCATACAAACAGGAGGGGAAGCAACTTTTTGAAAGGGTAGACAATGACAGGACGAGGGGCAATGGATTAAAGCTAAAGGAGGGAGGGGTTAGATTAGATATTAGGGGGAAGTTTTTACAGAAAGAGTGGTGAGGTTCTGGAACAGGCTGCCCAGAGAAGTGGTGGATGCCCCATCCCTGGAGGTGTTCAAGGCCAGGTTGGATGGGGCCCTGGGCAACCTTGTGTAGATCCAGGACTGGAGGCTGGTGTCCCTGCCTGTGGCAGGGGGGTTGGAACTCTATGGTCCTTGGAGTCCCTTCCAACCCAGACCATTCTATGATTCAATGATCATGTAGGGGCGGGCTAGTGCCATCAAAACTAGATCCTGATCAGTGCTCTGAGGAGTCTCGACAGGGACAGAGCCCATCCTCCATCACACACCCCACAGGGCACCTCAGTCCAGCTGGTAAGTCTGCTCCTCTCACACTCAAGCTACGGGAAACCTGGTGGCAGCAGGACCAGCTGTGAAACTTGGAGCTGGTTCCTCCTCTGTGTTCTTGCTGGGAGTTGGGATGCACAGGAGCTGTGTTCCAGGCCTGGCTCTGATTTGTGCTGCCAAACCATCTTGTAAAATACACTTTCTGTAGCTGATTTTATTTCCAAGCATGCTGCATGTTTCCCAGTCCCAATGACTGCAGAGATGGAATCCACCTGCTTTTATCCTCTAATTTACAGCCGATAACTGCAGAAAGTCAATAATACAGGCTCACCAAATAATATGCTATGAGCAGTTTGCAACACACAAAGCGACAGTGAGTCCAGTTAAACCAGGTGTCTACTTTTTATTGCTGGTGGAAGATGAACTTCATTTAAAATGAAAGAAGAACCCACAAGGTTGCTTCCTTCCAAAGAGGGAGTTACTTGTCTACTCTTGCAGTACCAAAATGGGTGGCACAGAGGAAAAGAAACAGGGTGTTCAGCTGATCACTTGGTGAATGTTTAGCTTTAGCAGTGAATGGAAACTGATTTAGAAACCTTGTTTTGTGTGACCAGGAACTGCAGGAAAAGCCTCGTGATCTGGTAGCATGCAGAGAAGAGGTCTGAAAGCAGGGAGTGACCCAAAGTTAATTAACAGGTAGGGTTTGTCTCACACACTCTGTTCATCCCTCAGCCCTGTTGGATGGGATCAACTAACAAAGCAAGGCATGATCAGCAGAACTTGTTCAGTAATGCAGTTTTTCCCAGACCAAACTGAATGGATATCTCTTCCCGCCCTGCCCTGGCCCTGGTGGCAATCCCCCTGCCTGTTTGGGAGGTCCTTAGGATGCTCATGGTGACTTGTGAGGAACTCCCTTGCAGGGGGAGAAAAATGAATGGGAGTAAATTCAGAGTCAAACCCATTGCTTTTTGTGAAACTACTGAAATATAAATGACAGCAGTAGCCAGTGTTTAGTTCTGTGTGAGGGAAGAATATTTTCTTGTCATGAATAAATTACTACAGGCAAATGTCAAAGGGTTTTTTTTTTCCCAGTTACCAAGAAAGGTTTTGTCTCTGGCACAAGCAGTTGAATGTCTGAGGATGTCCCACACGCCTGGATTGCACTGGAAATTCAGTCAGCATCCCAGCAGGTACAATTGATTTACAGGGGCACCTTCTCTTCTGAAGTCCCATGGGAAGAGCACCTTGGGTAACCCAGCAGCTCCTGGGAAATAATTTGCCGGATGTAGTAAGAAATGGCTTTGTATTTGCCCTTGTATTTCATTGCATTTCTCCCCACCCAACTCTCCAGCCTGCCCAGATCTGGCTGGATGGCAGCACAGGCTTCCCGTGTGTCAGCCACCCCTCCAAGTTTTGTGTTGTCAGCAAACTTGCAGATGGTGCACCCTGTTCCCTCTTCCAGGGTGTTGAATATGTTGAATAGTACCGGTCCCAGTACTGACCCCTGAGGGACACAACATGTTGCAGGCCTCCAGTCCATAACTGCTCCTCACAAATAGCCCCTCCAGCTCCCTGTGTTAAGAATAGTAAGTCCTGGCCCCAGTACATCAAATTCAACCCTGCTCACAGAGCTTGAAGCAAGCCCTTTTTTGTGTTCAAAGCTGCCACTGAGGCATCTGCATAAGATGCACACCATCATGAATTAGGCAGTTAGAGCCTGGGACATGCAAACCATTTCCAAATGAAGATATTGAAGGAGGAGAAATGTGAGAACTGAGCAGAATAAGATGGCTTTCACTAATCCTTTGATTAGCAGGTTGCTCTTGTTATTACTGTTTGCTTAATATATTGACTTTACTGTATGATATTTGCTGCAGTCGTGTTCCAAGCCTCTAAAATAGCCATTGAAGCTGCTGTAGTGCAGCAATTTCACACAAGCTGCATGCATCTATCTGCACTGAGAGTATCAGCTCTGGGGGTCCCATCAGTCAAAGGCAGTGCTGCTGTCTTGGGTAAAGCTTTTCACACAAGACCCAAGAACATAATGATGGTGTCCAGAGGCCACAGGCTTTTGAAAAGTACTTTGTTTAGTGTTTTGATGAAGTTTTATTGCAATGGCTAATTAAAAGTTAATCACATGCACCCAACATTTATTTGCTGTACAGTCATATTGACAGGCTGATGCTTTGTCAGTCTTTTAGAATTGAGTCCTTGTTTCTGGAGTGGATTAACTATCCCTTATCTGTCAGGAAAAAGAAACATCACTAACAAATAAGTAAACAAAAAAATAAATCCTTGTCTCTCATGACGTGCCAACAGCCTTTGGAGTTGCTCTTGCATTTGGCTCTTTTTCTTGTATTTTTCTGAAATCTAGCATGTAAGGTTGTTGTGCAGAGCTGAATGTAATGGACCAGTGAGCTCAGGGCACAACAAGCCTATCTGGATATTCTTGTGCCTGAAATCTACCCTTCAGCCCAGGGGCAGCTTGCAGCTGTGACCACTGCCCATGGGTGTAATATTCTTCAATCGATGATGAAGGCTTCCAAACAGGGCAGCTGGACCCCTTGTAGACACTTAGGCTGCAGGTAGCAAAAGCAGGTGAAGGAATCCCTCTAAGGTGTGGTACCCCAGGCTGGCTGACTGCCTTGGTTTGCAGCTGAGGATATAGAGACCCTTCTAGATGAGAGTTGCAGAGAATAACAAAGAACTAGAGTAAATGGAAACCACTGGATGAAGGTGATGACAGTACAACTATACTGTTCAACCATCCTACCTAGTGATGAAGATATCTAAAGAATTCTTGGTCTGTATTTTTAATATATTTTAATATGTGTTACAGTATTTCCCAATCTCCAAAGACTCTCAGTTTTGTCCACTATTGGATGCCAAATTTCTGTATGTGCCATTCTTAAAAGAAAATTTTGGGAAAAAAATCTTATAGCACCTGCAGACATCACCTGCACATCTGCCATGTCTTCAGTGCCTGAACTGCAAGGGGAAATAAAGGATGGGGCTGGAAACTGGAGATGGCCTCCTTTCCTTCTACCAACCTCCCCTTCCCTCCAGCTTCTGAGCCAGCAGGTGCATTCAGTGGTCTTGTGGCTTTCCACCTTGCTCACTGCAGCAGCCAGCTGCTTGCAAAAAGAGTACCAGCCCCCAGTGCAGCAAAAGAGGGAGGCATTGCAGAGAACAGTGTCTTCTTCCACCAACAGCTCACGTACAGCCCTCTTGAGAAGAAAGTTCTGTGCTGTGATGAGCAGGTAATTCAGACAGAGCAGGGTGCTGGAATTAGCCCGTCAATTAGCTGTCAGCATCATCAGAGAGAGTTCAGTCAGAGACACTCTTCAGTCCGTGGGAGAGAGAGAACAGGAGAGATCTTTCCAGCATGTTCTTAATGAAGGTGGCCTTTGTTACTGCTGTGGAGTCCTGGAGCCATGGCAGAGACATCCAGCAAGCAGATGCCTAGTTTTTGCTAATTAATGTAGCTCTGATTAGTCTCTATTCCTGCTTGCAGAAGTGATTAAAAGAGATGTGGTCTGGAAGATTTTTACAAATCATCATTTCTCCATCAGAAAGACATGAAAAGTTGTTGTTTGTTCCTGTTTGAGATGGGGACTTAATTAGGAAATGGGAGAAGTGGCTATCATATACCAAATGTCCAGGAGCCTGGAATGAGGTCTTGGGTTGAGCTTTTCCCCAACCACAAACAGCAGATAGAAAATGCATGAATTAGTCTGGAAGGAGACAGTACTCTGCACTTCAGAGCTGAATGCAAACAGGCTATTCAGCCAAGCTCATAAATATCCCTCTTGGAGCTCACAGCAGAGTGATGAGGAGCTCCTCCTGGCAATCAAAAGCTGTTTTGGTGACTAACGTGTGGAGGTAACAAATCCTTATGTCACCTCATCAGGGGATTTGTTTCTTCCAAATGTAGAAGTTATTTTAACATAGTCATTAGGCATGAGACCAACCTGCTGGGTGCAGTGCAGTTCACAGGCTGGGATCAAGGTACAGAACAGTCTACAGAAACAGGGCAGGGCAGGCCCCCCCAGACACCCACCCCTCCCCGCCGGCCCTGCTGGCTTCATGACCCTAACTGAACCACCTCTCCAACAAACAGCTCAGAAGCAGCAAACAGTATTACAGGGTATTTCTGGGCTTTGTGGAACAATTTAGTGCACTGAGATAGAGATTTCACAGAATCATAGAACAGTTGGGGTTGGAAGGCCTCCTCTAGTCCACCCCCCCTGCTAAAGCTGCACAGGACAGCATCTAGGTGGGTTCTGAGTATCTCCAGAGATGGAGACCCCAGAACTTCTCTGGACAGCCTGTCCAGTGCTCTGTCACCCTCACAATAAAGGAGTTTTTCCTCATGTTCAGACAGAACTTCCCTTGTTCCAGTTTGTGCCCATTGTCCCTTGTCCCAGGGCACCACTGAGTCTGACACTGTCCTCTTGACACCCACCCTTTAGATATTTCTCAGAGTTGATCAGATCCCCTCTCGGTCCTCTTTTTTCCCCCAGCTCTCTCAGCTTTTCCTCATTAGAGAGGTGCTCCAGTCTCCTAATCATCCAGGTAGCCCTCCACTGGACTCTCTCTAGTAGTTCCCTGTCTTTCTTGAAAAAGGGAGCCCAGAACTGCACACAATGTTCCAGATGAGGCCTTACCAGGGCAGAGTAGAGAGGGAGGAGAACCTTCTTGCACAGCTGGCCACACTTTTCTTCATACAGCCTTTGTGGGGCCATGGGCTTTCTTGACACACTGCTGGCTCACAGTTCACCTGTTGCCCACCAGGACTGCCAGGCCTTTTTCCACAGAGCTGCTTTCCAGCAGGTCAGCCTCTAAGCTGTACTGCCACACAGGCTGATTCATCCCTCGGTGCAGGACCCTGCACTTGCCCTTGTGGAATTTCATAAGATTACTCTCTGCCCAACAACTCTCCAGCCTGTCTGGAGCTCACTGGATGGCAGCACAGCCTTCCAGCATGTCAGCCACTGCTACCAGTTCTGTACCCTTGCTGAGGATACGCTCTATCCCTTCCTCCAAGTCCTTGATGACCATCTAGAATAGGGCTGGACCCAGGACTGACCCCTGAGGAACACCACTGGCTGCAGGCCTCCAACTAGACTCTGCCCCACTTATCACAACCCTCTGGGCTCTGCCATTCAGCCAGTTCTCAATCCACTTCCCTGTCCACTCACCCAACCCACACTTCCTAAGCTTGCCAATCAGGATACTGTGGGAGATGATGTCAAAAGCCTTGCTGAAGTAAGGGTAGACTTTGATGTATAAGAAGGGATGTATAGGATGAATACAGCTGTCTCTTATCTATGTGGACAGACAGGTGGTGGTAATTAAACATGAAAGACTATAGGGTACTTTTAGGTGAGTAGTAAGATCCAAAGGTCTGGGTAATGCCTTCCTTTTTATGGTATGTCTTTAATATATCCTGGTGACCACCTTTCTTTGTGTTGAAATCAGAGTGGAGGTAAAGGACACCACCCTGGACTTACTGCAAGGTGCCAGTACTGGCTTGAGATCATCTCTTACATGCAGTGTAAAAAGGGGACCTCCAGGGTGTAGGTGTAATTGTAAGGAGACCCCCAGGTGTTAGACCTTCAGGTAAGCTACTGTAACTATGATGATGTGAATGTGAACCATAGCACCTTCAAAGCTTTTCTGAGTATCAAAGAACTCTCTTTACAGGTAAAATCTGTTCACTTTTTCCAGAACCTTAACTTCCAAGAACGTTTATTTGGGGTTGGGGTGTGGGGGGAGGTGGTGGTGGTGTGGGAAATAAACAAACAATCAAACAACAATATTAAACTAATACCCAACCACCCAACTCCAGGAGATCCAGACTATTTCATACTGGACTTAAAAACACAAAGAATTGTCTGCCAAGAGGCTTGTTGTCTCAGAAGAGTGATAGCTGCAGGGTAAGGATGTATATATTCTGTTTGGAGCTTAGCTTTTCCCCCTTGTTTTGATTTGTAGGATAAACTGTTCTGCAAGTCCACAGATTCAATATTCAGTACAACATCAATGCAGTATAGCTAGGAATGACCACTCTCAGTATGGTAATCCCAGCAAAACTGATTGAGTATGCTATCCACAACTACTACCTGGCACATTGCTATCTTCCCTTTTTAAAAGGTTTGCAAGAGGAAGGAAAGAAAAAAAGGAAGGAAGGGAAGGGAAGGGAAGGGAAGGG
>VZTU01008533.1:7570-49887 GCA_013400835.1 Zapornia atra | reverse complement strand
GGAAGGGGGAAGGAAGGGAAGGGAAGGGGGAAGGAAGGGAAGGGAAGGGGGAAGGAAGGGAAGGGAAGGGAAGGGGGAAGGAAGGAAGGAAGGAAAGCCTAAGCTTTAAAAGGTTTCCCTGCTTCGCAGACCGAAAATGGAAGGATGCATTTTTGAAAGCTGTTTTTTCACCTTTATCAACATTTGGTCAATAGTTAGGGGTCTCTACATGGGAATTTTTACAGTTGTAATCAGCTTTTGATGCTTTTCATGGTTTGCATGAAAACCTGATTCTCTGTGCCCTTTCCAGAGGCAAAGAGGAGTCCATGGCAGAGCCAGGGAATGGTGTCAGATCGCTCTATTTGTGGGGCTTTCTGCTCAGAGAATTCAAATGCCAGCACTTGGCCTACAACGTGGTTATGTCCCTGGGTAGGAAAGGACTGCTCTGCCTCTTAGGTTTGGTTTATCCCAAAAGCTTTAGACCTCAGGGTCTAAAGGGATACAGGTTGATACAGCAGTTTGTCTTCAATCAACCGCAGTTCCCCTGGACTGACCGGCTGAGCCATCTGATTTTGACAGTTCTGGTATTTTTTTGGTGCAGGTATAGAGGCACCAGCTGCTACACTGCAACCACGGCTCTGCAACCATGGCTGCACGACGACGGCTGGGCTACCACGGCTGTTCCACCACGATTGTGTCACTACAGCTGTGCCACTACAGCTGTGCCACTACAGCTGTGCCACCATGGCTGTGCCACCACGGCTGTGCCACTACAGCTGTGCCACCACAGCTGTGCCACCACGGCTGCGCAGCCCCGGCTGCTGAGTGATGCATTTGAGATCTGTGGTTCAGCACAAGCAGCCAGGGACCCAGCAGCAATTAGATGCTGACTGCTGCAAGGGGTTGGGGCAGTCAGCAGAAACATGTGTTTCCATTGGTCCCTTGAAAATGGAAAGGACTGCAGAAACAGCAGCCAGCAGAGCTTCCTTCCACTGCGGAAACAAACCAGATAATCTCTGTTGAGAAGCACAGTGTGTGAGCTGGAGTTTCTCCCATGTGTGAGAGGGACCTGCTGAGACCCCTCCTCCCCTCCGTGTCCTGCTCTGAGCAATGCAAGGCCAAGATGCCAGCCTGATCTGGCACAGCTCCTCAGACCCTGCCAGCACCTCTTGCAGTGGTTGCAGGAGAGGGACATACTTGCTGCCAAGGGGTCTGTGCCAGTGCCTAGGGGTCACATGGCACAGAAAGGAAAACAGAACTCGAGACCAGGTGTCTGGAGAGAGTACTAAGCTACAGATGTAACTGTAGCCCATCTGGACAACTCAACTCATGTACCAGCCTGGTCCTGCCCACTGCTGGGGTGCTGCCTCACCACATAAAAACCACACAGAGAAAATGTCAGGACCCTGGTGAGTTTTGCAGAATTGACTTTGCAGATGATGGTTACCCTGTCCTGGCTAGCCCAGCATGAGCCTGGGCTTGAAACCTCATCCTCCAGCACAGCCTCAGGGCTTAACCTTGCCAGAGCCAGGGCTGCCTGGAGCACTGCAGTTATCCTGGCTCTGCTGGCCAGCTCAGCATCCATGGGGGCTTGGTGGGAACTTGACACACAGGGAAATTAAGAGCTGCTTTTCTCTGGCTCACTCAATGGGCAGGGAGAGAGAATTAGAAATTACATCTTTTTTTCCCAGATCCCTTTTTATCCTGTGGCTGTTGAAGCTTCTGAGCTGTGGTGGCAGTGGAGGGAAGCCTATGCTTGAGTTTTCCTGAGGGGTTTGGGCTCTGGTATTATGAGTTGGGACCAGATGGTAATGGGTGCTGCACGTGGCCCCATCCTCACCTCCCAGTGACGCCAGTGATCATTTCACACTGCAGTGTTTTCCAGAAAAACACACATAAACAGCTGGTCTTCAGCAGCTGGGCTGAGACAGCTTTTGCCTACACAGGTGAATGCTTTTTGTTGCAGGAGCCAGGAACAGCAAGTGTATTCCTTGGGAGCTGGTAAAGTGCAGTGTGAGACAGCATTTGTTTTTTAATAATTAAATATACAGGAATGCAGAACTGCCAAAAGAGGTCAACACCTATAAGAGTCACCTTTTACCATCACCTACCTGCTCATTATGCAGTCACATCAGTGGTAAGAGCCCTTTTCTGCTCTGACAGTAGGAATTCGGGCAAGACCGCAGTGAATCCCACTGTGGTGGCATTGCTGGCAACTGGCTGCTTTTACTGGCTGAGCTCAAAACTTTTGCCCATTTTTAAGCATTTCATGCTCTTGCTTTCCTGTAGTGTCACCATGCCACTGTATGTTCCTAAACTGAGAGGATAGAAATGACAGAGAGAGAAATAAATAGGTATTTCACACGAGGCTTCACAAGTGAGTAATCTGTTGGGTTGGGGTTTTATTCAGTTTCATTCCCTCTTTTGGGGGCCCTGGCAGAGAAGTCCTGATAGTGATTTTTCCATCACTTCCCTCCTGGTCTGTTAAAGGGAATAGCTTCATGTCTCTGCTCTGCAAAGGCAGTAATGTTTCTTCCTTCTGACTCAAATAATAATGTTTTATAAAGATTTCTTTTTAGTGTGTCTGCCATATGCCCAGAGCTGAGATCTGTTTTTCCCCTGCAGAGAACAATTTCTCTCCTGGTTTACACTGCATCTTATTTAGGTTCTGCTTTGGATTTCCTCCTTAAAAGTGAATTTCCATTTCCTTTCCTCCAGTGTTCTTCAGCTGTACCACCAGGACAAGGCAGATGCCCATCTTCTACTCTTGCCCCATCTCTCCCCCTGTGCTGCTGGACATCAGCTGGTAGCATTTATAAACCTGTACAATTTCTTTTGCTGAAAAGTTTCACCTACTGATTGAAAACACAGCAACCTAAAACAATGGCCACACGTGTGGGTGACAATAGGCTACTACTCGTTCTGTCTTGATGTGTTCCATGGAAAGCATCAAGGCTTTGGTACTAGTACAGGTTTCCAGGCTAGAGCTGGCTTCAGTCTAGTCAGCCCCAGACCTCTTGATGTGCCCATAGGTCAAATCAGCTACAGCTGGAGCCTAGAGCAAGAAGAACCAATCAGTGGCCAACTTGCTCCACAACAACACTAAATCATGGGACTCTGTTCCACTCTGATCCTTAAATGCTGGCAGGAGGTGAGTTTGAGCCAGATTCCTTGACGTTGGGAGCTCAGAAATTATTACAACCCAAAACTGAGTCTGTCTTCAACAGTTCAGGCATAGGTCTCTCCATCTTTCAGGTTTTTTCCCCAGAAGGATAACATCCACTCCCACCTGAGAAGAATTTTGTATGCAGAAAGACAGTGTTTATTTCTTCAAGTCAAATCTCTCAAAGCAGGATGTGATGATCAGCAGTGCTAGGCTATTACTGCCAAATATTTTTGGGATTCCTGGCTAGCTGTCCCATTCCAAGAGCACAGTCTTATATCCACAGATCTTGTATTTGACAGTGGTAGTACTCAGCTGTTTAATGAGCTATTTGTGGTCAGAAAGCAGTTGATAAACTCCAAGTTGTATAAACTGGCCTCGAAACTGAGCCAGCATAACTGCAGATCAGTGTTGAGGTAAGTTCTCAGGATAAGGATCTCCTCTTCTTTGTATGAAATAGATAGGAGCCCTTTACAATAACAGTCTTTGATATAAACTCCCTCTTAACCACAAAGCCCATGTCACCATAAACTCAATTAAGGTGCAAAATCATAACATCTGGCATCTGTATGAGCAGACCAGCATTGAGAGCTGCTACAGTTTGTCTCTTTAATACTTACTGACAGCCCTACCTCTCCAGCTACTTTGCAGCCATCTGGAAGATCACAAAGAGGCATTTGATTTAGCTTTGTCCCATGAGACAATGCTATCTGTATCAACCTACACGGGCTGAGTGCAGCTATAGGCAGTTTAAGAGTGCAGAGGAGCTAGATTGCTTCCTTTTCAGCTCTGTGACAGACTTTTTAGCCCAGATGGTAGGTCTATCTGAGGGTAAGGGGACCTTGGTGGTCAGCAATTCAAGGGGCTCAGGAATAGCAGTGCTGCAGGGGACTGAAGACACAAGGGGCAGCAGGGATGAAGGAGGTGGCTATTTGCACTGGGATGTGCAGGACAAAATGAGGCAAGGACTTTGCAAGGTCTTTGCTCATCCAGACTCAAGCCAGGATTTGGAGGGTGCATTTGACTGGTGCAGATTCAACCCTGTAATTGTGTTCTAATTTCTTGGTCATATTGAACGCTTGTCTAAAGGAAAACAGCCCAACAGTAAAACACATCCAGTGTGGTCCTTTGCTACATGCCTAGTTACAATGTAATTCCTCACATACATAAGTAATTTAGTTTCATTTATTGTCTGCTTAGAACATGAAATTTAGAATAAATAGTCACAGTCTGCAGCCTGGAGTGGGGATGGGATGCTTTCAGCCTGCCTCCAGCCGCCTGTCTATCATCGGTGGAATGAAAAAGATACACTTTTAGAGCAATTCATCTCACCTAAAATAACATTCTAAGATGCTTTTAAGATGTAAAATATTTTTCTCTGAGGAAGTTCCAGTGCCATCCATTTTCCAGAATAATGCAATTGCCTGTGTTGTAGGCCAGAGGGGAACAGAGGCTCCTTGCACAGCGTAACAGGCCAGCTACAAGCAGCACCACACAGGCTTCCCATAGCACTGGCCTCTGAGAATAATGCCTACACCTACATTTCTGTTCCTGTGATTTCTGTGCCCTGAGCTTGGCAGAATTATCACCATTTCTGGGATTTCCTTTTCTTGTCTTCTGACACTTAAAAATTTGCAGAACAATTTGCAGGTCGTGATGGAAATCTTTTCTCAAATGTCACATGTCTAACCACGAATGAGACCACAGGAGATTTCTGTAGCTACTTCAAAGTCATAATCATTCACTTTAAGTGCCCCCCCCGCCCCATAAGTGGAGTCATAAAGTTAGCGAGCCTTGCCTTGTGCATGACACAGGCTGCAGCATCTTCTGTCTTCTTAAGTAGGATGAGGATTTTCACATTGACAACTCTGTAAGATTTTATTCCTTCTTTTCTTTAATCTTCTGCTATTTGTCCCACTCTGTAGCCCTTCTCTTTTCCATTCTTCTCCCTCTTGTCAAGCAGCAGGATTCTCCCTGTTCCCTCACCTTCACAAGGATCATTTTCTGCTTCAGTGCCTGTGGCTGAGTTTTCATCTTCTTGATCCTTCTCCTCCAGCAACCTCCATCACTTCCAAAATGCAACTGAAAAAAATTCCATCTCTGCTTCCACTTCCCTGTCACCAACACTTGCCTCATTTATAATGTGTTGGATGTCTTTACAGAGCACAGAGCTCCTACTGAGAGGTGCAGGATGAATTCTGCACATGATACCAAATGAGGCAATTTAACCATAGTTTTTTTTTTTAAATAAACCTTTTAGCTCAAAATCTTCATGCCATTGGAAAACAGTTCAAATAAGTAGTTACAAAACTATGCAAAGACTGAACTATACATTTATTTTTGTGTACAGATTTTGCTTTTAATATTTAATCATTTGTCTGTAATAATAACTACTTGACTGACAAATTTCTGCATAGCATTAAGGAATTTACTTTCAAACTCAGTTTTAAGCACAGAATCAAGTTTTCAGTGTCAATAAAAGCTGCAACAGTATGTTGATAATAAGGTACATTAAGGCTCGGTCTGAATGAGCTGCCAAAGATGATGTTAGAATAGTCTGAGACCTGGTTTCTGTGTTTCAGGCAGATTAATTCTGCCTGCCTGAATTCTGTTTTTAACTGAATTGCTTGCATATGGTTGGTTGCAATGAGAGCCATAACCTATGATTTTCCTATAACTATCTTTTGACTGATGGCACCTGGCAGCGTGTAGATGAAGAGCACCAGGAAGATGATGAGAATAAGCAGAATTATGCCGATGATGATGTACTTCTTGTAATTTCTCCAGATCAGGTGATACAAGCACTTGAAAGGATTTACAAACCAAGAGAAGGATGTGTCTGGTCGGCTAAAAGAAGAAAGAAAAAGAGAAAAATGTAAAGGTAGATCCAGCTATTTCAAAAGCTACTCCACTGCATAACAAATATTTGAGCCTAAAAAGGACCTTAGTAACCTGCTAAAGAGTTTACAGGGAATTTCCATGGATTTCACATACTATGGAGTCACTCCTCTTCCATTTTTCCCCCAGTTCAAGTTACACACACCACTGAGAAGGAAATTCCAGCTCACACTCCATATCTACTCCAACTTAAGGCAAGATACAGGGTTCAAAATTACAGACAAGATCATGATAAATCCTAAAGAAGAAATGAAGACATCTCAAACATGAGTACAAAAGCTTTCTAATCATTACAATGAATTTAGCATAGCAAAAGGAGTAATAAACCACTACAAAAAATCTGATGGCTCAGTGATAGTCATGGTGACATAATAGAGATAGCTTAGGCTTGGCACACGATCCAAAATGGTATATTTTCAGAAGGAAATTTAAAACAGGCCTCCTGAAAACAGGAGATGAGATGAAAACCAAAATCTAGGTAGCTTGCCTAGAGCCACTTCCTTCTAGTGGAAAAGATCTGCACTCCACAATCCTAAATTTTTTCCATACTTTGCCTCATGTTGTATTATTCTCCATAACCAGGAGTTTCTTCACACTGTATAGCCAAGCTGGCTGCATACAGAAAGGAAACCAAGGTTCTCCTTAGGAAAAATGTTGGCATTGTTTCTCCTCCAGCATGTCACCCATCTTGGGAGGTTACTATGCCTCTGACTTCAACAGCTCTACGCTTGCGCCAAGCTGACGCAACATCTGTCAGCTTTGTATGATGGGATGACCAGAGGATTACAGTGTAGAGCAAAATTAACACCTGCAGAATTGGGTGTAGGTTGTCTCTCTTATCCAGTGTCACTGTAATTGTGCAAACGTTGCAGCAGTAAGGAGAATTAAATCAAGACTGAGGGTCACAAAAAGCAAAGTCCATGTCTCTCTCCAGAAAGCTGTTGAAGGAAGGAACTTAGGCAGTGCCTTAATCATCCAGACAATTCAGCATTCAGCGTGTGGAACCAAATGCCCATGTGACAGAAAGACTGTAAATCTAAGAGGCCAACTGAATATCTTTTAATTAGACTGTGTTTTATACTGAGGTTGAAATGACTCAGAAATAAATCAACATACATTCCCTCCAGGTTAAAAAAATGATTAAAAAATGGGTACTCTACAGAGTAAAACTTAGTGAATCACAGGTCTGAGTAACAAAAACACCAGTCTGTATGTCCCACCTACTTCAGGGCTTTTCATAACCTTTAAAGACAGGGGCTAAAAAAAGCTAGAATGCTGCAAACTTAAGTTGTTTTCTTTGCAACATGGGCAATAGAATTCAGTCCCAGTCATAGCAGCACATTTGTTATAACAGAAGGCATCTGGAAAAGCCTCCTGTCTTCACTGGCAGAGATGGATGACCTTGTGGTGCTTTGGCCACCAGGAAATTACACTCACTGCACCTTATTTCTTATTTGTATGTTTCTCTTTAGCTCCCAGACATTTAACATTTTTTCCATCTTTGCTCTGCTACATTAAAGAGTCTGCTACTGTCTAGTAGCTCCTAGAAGATAATTCTAGGTTTGAAGTATTTCTTTTTCTTAATTAAAAAATTTAATTACTCAAAACAATCTGAACATTTCCCTGCCTCTCTGTGTGAGCCTGTGTGATTAGCAAAAAAATAGGGAGCTATAGTACTGGCATAGAGATATGGAGGTCCTGACACAAAGCTGCTTGGGATCCACTCCTTCCTGAAGAGAACTTATTTGAAGTGCAGGACCATGTATCTTCTATCTCTCAGCCAATTTTGAATACTCTGCATGTGCAAATTACATATTCCATCACTCGGGTGCACTGAGCTGATAAACTTTAATCCAGCTTTATGGATATGAGCCATGCAATATCTTCAGCTATTAGTTTATTTTCCTTCCAGTTAAGTGAATACCTAGCTAAATAGTACTTACTATCTGCAGTCTGATATTGCTTTAGTAACCTGAGGATTTGTTTTGCCAAACTTTATAACTTAGATGACCAGCCTGTTCAGTCCTGGGCTATCTGCGTGTGGCGAGGAAGGACCTTCTGGAGGACAATTCATCTCTCTCCCCAGCTCCCATCTTAAGATCATGTTAAGTAAATGAGATAACTGTCCTGCCTGTATATAAGCAGCCTCAAAAAGAGCCTGAGCTTGCTTCTGAGATGGGTAATGTCAAGTGTGATTAACTCCACCCTAATTTTAATTTAATTAATTGAGGCATATATGTCAAAAGTAGAACTGTGTTGAGCCATGAGTTGGCTGTATATTTAATCATAAAAACCTACATATGGAGCCTCTCTGATTACTCAGTGCAAGATCTGGAGATGAAGGCTATGGTCTTGTGCCTTCTGTGACAAAACCCCTCCAGTCTGGCTGTGCAGCAGACAAAGGAGCACCAGTCCAGGGACAATCTTTTGTCCCAACAGTACATTTGCAGATAAAATGCCCTCAGAGTGAAAACACAGGGAGCCCTGAAGCCCCCGGCTGCTAGGGTGTATGGCTGCACCTGAAGAAATGAGAGGGAAATGAGATGGTGCCTTTGCAGATCCTGTTAACAACCTCCTGGACATGCAATCCTTCCATTACATGCTATGGTCTCTCTTAAAACTGCCTAGGCTGATTGCTTCCCACCCAACGTATTCCAGAGCTATCCCAGTTCCCTTCCCTTTGCAACGCAGTGCTTCAGTTTTCATTACTGGGAATCTTTCAGGCAGACATCTGTCACACATAGGTCATCCTGCCTCTGGGTGAAGATACTGGGTGAAATGATTAAAGTCTTTCCAAGGCTAATTTTCAACAAGTTTCAGATACCTTTTAATTTTCAGCCCAAATTTATAACCTTTTTAGAGATATTGGCAATTTTGCCCTTATGCTGTTTTATCCTTTTGCATGTTTATCCTGAGGTAGGTATCAAACTGACAAAAATAAACAGAATGTGTGATGATTACCATTACAATTAGCAATTGATTTTTAGAAGCCTTTGAAACAGGAAATGTAACATCAATTTCACTCTCCTTTTTTTAAAGTCTAGCTCATTACCTTAGAAGAGCAAAGTACTTGAGCTAAAATAGATTAGAAATACATTTTTTCTGAATGCAAAAAACCTCAGTTTGTAATAATTTTTAATGTGACAAATGCTGAAAGATAAAATGCTCCTTCTAGATCATCTATCTCTGTTAAAGCACTTAAAATGTCCTCATTAAAAAGTATTATGATGAAAAACAAGAATCTTCATTATTTGATTTTAAAGTAGATAAAGATTAGAGATAGATTTGTTAAGGTCATATCATTCCTGTAGGAGCTGATTTTCTTTTTATCACTTTATCTGCCAGTGATTCATTTATGTGAAAATAAGTAGAGGTATGCAGAGGTCAGTTTTCCACTCATACGTAGCAGCTGAGACACCTTTAAATGTGAGCAGACAATTCTTGGAATCACAGGATCACAGAATAATCTATGTTGGAAAAGACGTATAGGATCATAGTCTAACCATTAACCTAGCACTTCCAAGTCCACCACTGAGCCATGAGTCCATGTCCCTGAGCACCACATCTACATGTCTTTTAAATACTTCTAGGGATGGTGACTCAAACACTTCCCTGGGCAGCCTGACAACCCTTTCAGAGAATAAATTCTTCCTAATATCTGAAATTCTTGTTTCCTAATAGTAAGATTCTGTCTCCTAATTTTCATAATAGAAAAGCCTAGACCTAGAAAATATTTCTTAGTAATTTAAAAACACTTAAATATGAATGGATTATTATTATCATCCTTTTAATATAATAAATATAATCCATCTGATCTTTATACATGAGCAAAATAAGGTGTTCGGTGTACACAGAAGTTATGATGGTTTAACAGGTTATCATGTAATGAGCCCATGTGGGAACTCCAGCTGATGACAAACATGCAGGAATGCAATTTATTTGGGCTTCCAGAGGAAGGCATTTCAGCTCACCTGGAAGGTGCTGCCAGCTGTGAGTGCCAGCAGACAGGCGATGCACAAGTTGGACAAACAGCTTACTCAAGTTTACAGCAGGGAAGAGGAGAAAAGCCAGAAGAGGAGCAAGGAGACCTGCTTTTCCCCATCTCCTGCTGAACATTCGTTTCACGAACATGCTTCTACTCACTTGGGTTTTTCCAAGGGCTCAGGCTCCTTTCGAGCTTTGCCTACTGGATTCTTCTCAGCTTCTTCTGCTGTGACTAAGTGAAACTCAGCTTCCACCTTGCCCTGGATGAGAGAGATCAAATGTAAGCATCCAATCCTGGGTTATTATCATTAAATAACAGCAGGATTTGGCTTGTGGAGACAGATGATGGCAAAGAAGATTGATTAAAGAAAATAAGATAAAGTCTTTGTAGTTAAAGAGAAAGCACGAAGAAAACCCTTGCCTGGTCGCCATATTCTGGACTTATGCTGAAAGACTGTGAGGAAAGAGAGGTAGGTTGTTTTTTTCCAGCCCCATAAATACCTTTTCTGCTTCCTAAATTATAAAGTAATTCATCTGAGAAGACCTGTCTTGTATCTGTCACATGTCCTGGCAGAGCTGAATGGCTGAGATGAAAGCTGCGTTGCTGATGTGGACGAGGCAGAGTCCACCAACAGGGATAATTCACACAGTCACACTTGCTGGAGCAGTTGAGCTGTGGAGTCTCAGCTCACAAAAGGAAGATAGCTAGAAGTGAGATCTGTGTGCAGGAAGTATCGTGCAGTCCTAGAGAGCTCTGTTCAGGCTGAAAAAACAGAGGTCTGGTGGGTGGATTCAGAATAAATATTCCTGATAGATAGCCAGAAGATGATATTCAGAGTTGTTACAAAAAGACCACTTTGTTCAGCACCAACTTACTGAAAATTTCTAGAATTCAGAAGATTAATATGGAATATAACTGCTGTTTTACTGCTTATTTTCATTGTGACAAGCCATTAAATTTTGTTGAGCAACAATAAAAAATTAGCACTTATAAAAGATCATGCCTGCTATGCTTTGAAGTAGAAATATGTAATCTGAGCTATTTGTACTCTTAGTATCAACTGTAACTTCTGCTATGGAAGTTAGAGCTTCCAAAACATGAGATAAATATTTGGTTTTCCCTTGTACTCACAGCAATCGATCCGTTGCTATTTCTGTCTGTGTTAGGTTACAGAGACATTCTCTCTTTTCCCTATTCATCCAGGTACCTTCTTCAGTACTATCTCTGCTACAGATTTAATTAGGCCAAAGGAAAAAAATTAAGATTTCAGAGATTTAAAGATTCCAGTAACAATTAAGAGTTGGTAAATCAAATCAACTTCATAAAATCTGTGATGGATGAAAAACAAGACAAAAGGCTTTTCATGTATTTGTTATTTTCCTACCCCATACCTTTGTGGATATCAACAAAAAAAAGTGTGTTAACCCATGGCCAGAGGTTGGGATTCAGCTCAGAAAGTGTGCTGAAAGGACAATGCAGATAAAAGGGATCAATATGAAAGTTGAAGGGATCAATTAAAGTGGAAAAAAAAAAAAGACTGGAAAAAAGAGAAACTTATGTACTGGAGTTGAGAAAATGGAGCTAAAACAGGGATTTGGGAGTGGTGTCCATTCACTAAATCCAT
Organism: Zapornia atra; assembly: GCA_013400835.1. NCBI lineage: Eukaryota > Metazoa > Chordata > Aves > Gruiformes > Rallidae > Zapornia > Zapornia atra. The sequence continues at coordinate 38,238 of VZTU01008533.1, read as the reverse complement.
GGAAAGTACAGTCACTTTCAATCTGAAGGAGGTAATGAACCTGAAGATGGCACTTTGTATGGCATCATTTATACTCTTCTTAGGAGGATACTTCTAACATAACAAGTCCTGTAGAGTCTGGAGGAAGCTGTCATTGTCCTTTGTATTCTTTATACCAACTGTATCCTGACACTAAACCAAAAAGTATTGGCTTATTGAGCACACAAGGAGAGGACTGTGCTCTTTCTACTTGAGATGTGTCACTAGCAAGAATAATGGTAGATTCCAAAATCATTTCTTTTGCCCTGGTGGAAGTCAGAAAAAAATAGTAAAGAAATAAACAAGCATGTGTGATTCCTCCCAGGATTTCCTCAGCTGACATAAAGCTGTTTGGAAACACCTGATTTTCCATTCTGCCTATCTAGTATGCTTAGAGATAAACAATGGAAGAAAGCAAATAAAAAGTACAAAGTGCTCTGATTGCCTGGGTTTATCTGAACCAAATCTATTGGGGAACCACTAAAGCATTCAGAAGACTCCTATGGATTGCCAGTGATGGTTGTTCTTCAGATGCCACATTCAAATTTAGCAAGTCTTGTGATCTCAGCAGAGCTAATCAGTCCCAGAGAAAAGATACTCATCTGTAGTGAGCTGCATACCGTGAGCTCCCCTGCCTTGATGAAGGGCCACCAGCCTCTGACACGCTTCTGTTGAAACACAGAGATCTTACTTTCTTCGCTTGCTGCCATGACCATGCCTAGGTCACAGCTCTTGGCTGTCTTTGCTGCTCGAGGGAACCCGTTCAGGTTCAATTCAAGAGTACCTGAAGGGAGAATTAATGTGACAATACTCAGAGACCAGACACAAAGGCATTCAAACAACAGGTTCCAAATGAGATACATGGAACAATGCAGCAGCTTGGACCTAAGCTTCATAGCTGGGGATCTCTCCATACTGTCAGTCATTCAATTGCTTTTCCCTTGCATCATCTCATCTGACTTTCTAATTATTCCCTCTCCAAAATATATGTAAATTTGCAATATGATGCTTCAGAAAAAGCCAAGTAAAAGTTTGGTCTTAGACACCACTTTGTACATACCTCTACAAAATTCAGGTCTGGTGAGACCTCAGATGAAGTTCAATCTAATCTATTGCATACTTACCCAAGAAATCATCTGCAGAGAGTCTTTCGAAGTCCCACACCTGAAGGACCAGTTCAGCAGGTATCTTGCGCTCTGTTTTTTCCAATGAAAATATGTTTTCTCTTTTACTAACCACCATTTGTTTCTCTGCTGGGAGATAGTGGAAGGGGAACACAAAGCGCCAGTTGAAGTTGCCCTCTCCTGTCAAAGAGTTGTAATGTACATCTGTCTCCTGCTTGTCCTCTTCCAGGCCCTTTATCCACCTATGGCAAGCACACAGTGGAACACACTGCTGTCACCAGGGAAGCTTGAACTGTGGTTGTCATTATTTATCTATGATCTCCTTGTAATTCCTATATAATCAGTAGGGGTAACACACTGCTCAGGACTGTGACACATGGCAACAGCCCTGGCTTGGGGATCTCAGCCACCTCCCAGCTGGGGCAAAGGCTGCAGCAATGGCCAATGATAATCAAAAGCTGAGAGAGTGGGAACATGGCTTTTGTTTCAATCAGACCCCAAAATACCAGCTGGCTATATGCTATTGGCCAAAATGTCTGTCTTCTATTGGACAGGCAAAGACAGTCAGTCACTTATCCACTACTAATCACCCTGGATTTGTGTTGTCCCCACACTAATTCCGTGACAAAGTCCCAAGGCTGATTTCAGTGCTCAGTATTAGAGTCTAAGTTGTTTGCAGTTGCTGTTTGGGGTACAAACAAGGCACAAGTATGGCTGGAGAAGTGCTCTTTTTCCTTGTGCCTTCCTCTTGTTACAGCATGCATGATGACTGATGTGCGATTTGTGATACAAAAGCACTAAGCTTTCCTAAACATAATCATCTTTTCTGAAGAGCTCCACTGAGGTAATGAGCCAGCTAGGTATGCCTTACTTCTGAAGTTTTATCACAGCTTTAGTGAAGATTAGCATTTTTGCACTGCACCCAAAGTGTGGCTTTTTCCCTACAAGCCCCATTATTTCAAAATGGAATTGAGAAAAACAGTAACAGTCCCAAGCACAGCACTGCCCCCAGTGCAGATCCATGCCTGGTGGCAGACTCAGTGCCATGGGCACTGTCTGAACCTATTGAGATTTATGTCTTCACCATTAAGGCACAAAAGCAAAAAGTTCTCTACTCCTGTTTTCCCTGTCAAACTGCTCTAGAACTGACAGTGGTGTCCCCACTTTATCACGCAGCTCAGCACTAAATCTGACTCCCTATTTATTCCCTCAATTTCATGTTCTCAGAACTATTTTTCTAGTGGTCTGGAGATATTAATTTATTGATAAGTTGGGAATACCCATGAACACCAGTGATTGCAGAGTAGCTCCTCTCAGGGAATTGCAAGGGGATTGCAATAACCACACTTGCTGCACAATGGGGACCACATAGGTGTATTATTTCATGCTTCACCTGGGCTAATAACTCTTGGTCCCAAAGAGTGCTACAACTCCTGGTACTCTACACGGCTTTGTCAGAGCTAACACGAGTTTCCCTGGAAAAATGCATGCAGGTATACCTTAGGAATAAGAGCTCCTACCAGACTGCTCTGGCTGTCTATCTACTTCGGATTTCTTAAAAGGTTCCCATGATTTTCAGAACCTGCAAGGTGAAAACATTGTCCCTTCCTCCTTCATCAGTCCCAGTGCTCCCTGCTCCAGCTCTCTGCATTTAGCCATTGGCAATACTGCAACAAGATTTTTAAGGAAATTAATTTTCCATGTGCCTAGTGCTATAGAAATTTAAGATTTTTCCAGGTCTTCTCAATTACAGAATTCATATGGGCATACCAATGTCATTCTCTAGTAAAGAATCATGGAATGATTTGGGTTGGAAGGGATCTCAAAGCTAATCAGGTTCCAACCCCCTGCCAAGGGCAAGGACACCCTCCACTAGCCCAGGTTGCCCAAAGCCCCATCCATCCTGGCCTTGAACACTGCCAGGGAGGGGGCAGCAACAGCTTGTCTGTGAAAACTGTTATGGTGCCTCAAATGCCTCAGAGTGAAGGATTTTTTCTAATATCTAATCTAAATCTACCTTCCTTCAGTTTAAAGCCATTACCCCTTTTCCTGTCACTGCACTCCCTGATTGTCCCTGTAGCATCTCTTCAGCTGTGACAGGCATTTTGCCTGTGGCATGAAGGAGATGGAGAGCAGAAAATGCCCACATGATGTTCTTCCCCTGTAGTCATTCACCCAAAACACTCCCCACATGTGGCTAAAAACATTTTCCATGGAAATAGCCTGAAATACACCTACTTTCTTGATTCTCAGGTGGTCAAAATTCAATATTTCATACATCTATGCATTTGTGTAAATCCTAAGAGTTTAAATTCAGTGTTTGATCTCTGTCTGCTAAACTGTGACGTGGTTCTCTTCTTGTGCCACCTCTGCCTGAGTGGGAAGTAAGAACTAATGTAATTTTACATTTACATGATTTTAAGAGAAAAATAACAAAAAAGAAGAGAGAAACAGTATATAATACAGGTAAGTAATCTGGACAGGCATTTAGAGCAAAGTGCCAAGGTTGAGAAATGGTTTATCAGATTTTCTAACAACATAATTTTCTTGTTTGAATTTTAAATAAAGCATTTTATATTCTTTTGAAAAAAAGTCCTGAGAAACTTACCCTTTTACATAGATATCACTTGATTTTTGCCCTGTAAAAACATTTTCATCTTCTAGAATGACATCCTCTGTATTCCAGATTATTACCCTCAGTTCATAGCTGAAAAACAAAAAGTAAGCCTGTACATACTCAAGCTCTGGTCAGACACTAATATAAACTTCTATCATATCATGCTTCTATGAAGTGAAAAATGTTGGATTTGGACAAAATTCTTAAAATAGCATCAGCCTCAGGCCTCTACTGTTTATGGAAATGTAGTGATAGAGTGGGGATGGTGGCTGCTTTCAGCTTGTGGAGGAAACAGGGGTTGCTGACAGCTTTGGGAGGAATGGAAAATTCCTTGCTTTTTATGTGTATGTTCCTTTTAAATTCTTTTCACAACAATGCCACAGTGAAACAAGGCAAAGTTGGTCTCAACAACATCATCAGAGCAGTCTCTAATGCTGCTGTGGAGGGCAGCTTGCAAACATAAAACAGGGCTCCCTGAAAGGTGCTTTTCAGAAGAAATGCTTAAAAACATTGTAATTGGTGCAATCCAGTGCATTAAACAGGAAGAGAAGCCCTGTTCAGAGACATTTTCATTTAAGCAAGTGCACTCATGTTGAGAAGCAAAAGGAATTTAAGCTTTCTCATCCTTTTCACTACCCATCTACATTTATGGTGGCCATCCAAAGCTCTAGAGGCTTGAACTGATACACACAGATGTTGCAGATGACATAAAAAACTGACACTCAAAATTTAGGTATACCTCGAGTCATTGTATGAACTGCAAAATTAGAAAAAACCCAGTATACCTTAAGTCATTGTATGAACTTAAAAATTAGGAAAAAACCCAACAACTATGTTTGAGAACACCAATATATCATTTTTATGATATGACATGTGTTGTCTTGGAAATAGCTTTGATCTCAGATGTGAAACAGTTTGCCCCAAAACTTACCAGGCCCTGGGTCACAGAACTTTTTTAGAGATGCCAACTGTAAAAACCAAGCCTCCACACTAGCCAAAGAAACTTTCATCTGCAATGCTCTGTCAGATCTCTATTCAGGCAGAGATTGTTTTCATAAAGTGTTTGAAGTCTTGTGGAGCCTGGAGCCTGTTTTGCTGCAGCAGATAGGCATTTCTCAGCAAAAATTTGTAACTCGTGCTTGCATATTTACTTTCTTGCTCATAATTAATGGTTTGACAATCTTTTCCCTTTTGTAGACTACAAAAACAGCAGCAACAATTTGGTTTGTGACTATGATTAGTTTTAAACCTTTTTGGATTGGAAAATGCTTGTTGTTAAGGAGCTTTACAGAAAGTTCTGGTCTCAAGAAAGTAATTGTTACACAGACTCTTGTTTTTGTCAAATCTTGGCTTTTGTAAAAGTACAGATAAAGAAACAAGATTTATTTACATTGCTTCTTGTTCAAATAAATAATACAGGAATGGTACCTGACACTGCTTCAGACATGAAATTCTCAGGAAAGGCCTTGCTAAAATATTGAATAAAGCTGCAATAGGATGGCCTGAGAAACCACTGGCTCATTTGTGTGTTTCATGTATAAACATTGATTTAGCTTGAAGAACTCTGTGTGGTGTTGCACATAAAGCAGCATGAGTAACTGTGTGAATTTTGACAGGTTATTCCAAACTTCTCTCTTCTGTCTGTTGCTGCTTTATGTTTTTCTTTATCTTTGAATGACATGCTGGAACTCTAATAGATGTAATACTATTGCATCTGGTTGAAGATCTCAACCAGTAAATTATCTAATGGAAAGAAGTAACAAAACCAGAGTTTCTTCTTTTAGCTCAACAAGTAGATGACAACATCAGAATTATTAAGGGACTCTTCCCTCTAGCCACCTGCAATCCCTGTAGGAAAAAGGGATATCTTCCTAAAAGAAATGTGTGCTGAAAAAAAATCACTAACAGTCCTTTGAATTTTTTAATGGAGGCGACATCACTGGATGCTCCCTTTTGGTTTGAAGTCATGTGAACCTAAGAAAACTTTTCTCAGGATCACAGAAGTTGTGATAGTTCTTTTAATAATTCTTTCCAGACACTTAAGAAAGACTCAACCTTTGAAGACTTATGTTGCTGTGCTGGGAGGAAAGCACGGTGTATTACCCTTTGGGTTTTCTTGGTGAAATGTCCACTGGGGGTCCTGGCAGAGGCATGTCTTTAGGAAACATGTCGACCCACATCTGTACACGACCCTTGAAAACAGAGAGATAAACATCTCTGTAACCCTATTTTAGAGAGATTTTAAAAGGCTTTAAATGCAATTCTAACATCCAAACCCAATGCTGTCCTGTAGCTAATATTTAATCTATAAAGCAATTATACATTTTATTTTTTTTTAAATACAAATATTTTATCTCAGGAATTTGGTGAAGTTGGAATTGAGATCAAACACTGGCAACTTCAAAACAAAATCCATGTAAAAACAGTACATGATGAAAGGGGGAAAAAAAGAATGAAAGCCCAAATACAAGCATAGCTTGTGTTAACTTACTAAACTATGAATGAAAATACGCAGTCACTCCTTCTGTGATTCTTGCACATTTAGGTAACTGACCATTTCCATGTTGATACCATACAAAGTCTCACATATGGTACAACATTTGGATACTGTCTCTGTAAGTTTGTAGGTAGAAGTAGAAAGCACAGTAACTGGAGGAAAGGAAAACAGTTCCTGGTTCTACCATCACCACCATCTCAGAGCTTCTCTACCTGTTCCATGCCTGGCTTATCTTTATGGTAGAGAGGCCGAGTCTCAATGTGCTCTGGGACCAGTTTGTATCCAGCTCCAGGGATTTCTTCCCAAGCACATAAAACCTTTAAAGAGAGATGTTCATACGATTCAACTGGCTCCTCTACAGGAAAGAGCAGAACAAGAACAAAGAGACCTGAATTATAATTTTGAACCCCTTGGCAATACATTCCATTAATTATTAAAGATGTTCATTAAATATCTGCTTGAGTTCAAAAGAAGGTTTTGTGTATCCCAGCTAAATAAAGGATGGTCTTGAAATGCATTTAATTCTTGTAAATAAGGGTACCCACCAGGGTAACTAGATGATTAGCACTTAGAAGTTCATCTATAAAACAAAGAGAATCATTTCACTATTACATCAGACATTTCTAACAGGAAGATGGAGAAACCTGTGAACTACTCTTTTACATGAAATTGCATGCACTTTTTTATGGTTCATGAAAGACAAGGAGACTTGGATTTTGACAGAACTGACAGTAAACAGGCACAAGGAATTGTATCTATACCTTATTTTGCCTTGTGATGGCAACAGCAAAGGCACCCCTGGGGAACTGAATCCCATTTCAAGGGAAGAGGGCTGAAGTCTGTGGACAAGAACATGTCACCTCCTGACCAGCTCAGTCTGGCCATTGGAGGAAGGGAAACCTCAGGAAGGACCACTGCTATTATTGAAGGTAGGGAGCATATTGGAAAGCAGGAGTCTTCTGAGCTCTTGAGTTTCTCTTTCCTCCCTTTTTGTGTTTCACACAAAAGGAACCCAGACTTTTGAAGAGGCATATCTCCTAGATTAGGAGACAAATACCCAAGCCAGAAAAAAACCCTTCCTAATGGCTCAGTGAGGGAGGAAGGATGACCCTGTGGTCCTAGTTCCCTCTTGTGCACTGATGTGTTTGAGATGTGATATATTCCATCTAATTTTTGCCAGCTAAAAGCAAGGTCTTCAGCCAGGCAGCCTGAATAGCAAGGATAGATCGGTCCATGATAATCCATATCTGCTCTCAGGCACCTTTCTGAAGATTGTTTTCACCTTCTGAAGATGCTTATTTCTTCCCCTTGGTTACAGATAGTCCTAGACTACCTGGGAGTAGTGGCCAGGCAGTTGGACTAGATTATCATTGTAGTACCCTTCCAACTCATCTAGTCTAGGCTAGTCTATTAAAAGTTCTATCATCCTAGAACAAAGTTAAACTACTCTTTCCCTTGCAATTTAAAGCTAGATGCAAGGCCCACAAGTATCATTTTCTCCCCTTTTTTGTTACTCCTCTACAACTCAAATCTGTGGTCTTTGTTAGTTTTATAGACCCTAATGATGACAGTATGGGAACCCATTAGGAAATAAGGACCCAGATGTACTTGTCAGAACAGCAGTCTGCATAAGGATCATGCAGAAGACTGTATGCTGTAAACTATTTCTTTATAACATATTGAAAAACTTATGTAGATAAGTACTTTGAATTTTGCCATCTGGTTCTGTATTTCCTTGGGTTTGGTCCCCATCTTGTCTGATGTTGGTTTGTCTGTAGTTCATTTTAGTGAATCGAGATTTTGATCAAGAGATCCTGCTGCTGGCAGTCACACTCAGTCATCTGTTAGTGAGGAAAACAAGCAGCAATACTGGAGTCATAAATCCTTCTCCAACCAGGAAACCAAAATTGGATCAAACTCCTCTCCCTTCAACAAAGATACCTGAGCAGCTTTCCACTTAAGGTGTGAACTATATATTGTAGCTGCCAAGGGGAATGTTCTCAAAGATGAATAAACACAGATAAGTGAGTAGAAGCTTCCCTACACTGCCATAGTGTCTTCTACTGTTTCCAAGACCAATTCCTTTTTGTTCCCCCTTTAAAGTTTCCATCCTCACAGTTATTTTCCTTACCCTAAGTATAAAACTGAATCATTGAATGGTTTGGGTTGGAAGACACCTTCAAAAATCCTCTCATCCACGCCCCCCTGCTATGGACAGGGACATCTTTCACTGATAGCTCTGTTGCACTCCACCCCTATGTTATATGGATACTCAACTTCCTTGTAGCTTTGTCCTCTTTTTAATCTGGGAACTCTGAAAGCAAGTTCTGTCCTCCCCTTTGGATTCATGGACCCCACAGATACCTGCATTTATATAGATAGTGCTTCAGAAGATCAGTTAGAGTGGGAATAGTCAACAGGAGGGGAAAAGAAACAAACAAAACAAGGAAGCCAAGCAGGTAAGGTAGGACTAGCAGTAAGTGGTCTGGAACCTAACTGTGGTCAAGCAGAGATCTTCTCTGACCTTGAACTCAGTTCATATCGATTATTTCCTTCCATCTTCTTCTGACTTCTTAGGACTGTCTACACTAGTGTTTTGGTTGAGACAGGGAATACTTTTTTTTAAAAGACTTGCAGATGCCTGCATTTTCTGTGTGGAAGGATCTCAGAGCATGCAAACTGCGCTCCTTTAAAATGAAACTAAGCCAGAACACGTGTTTCAAGCAGGTCTCCTGCTCTCCAACTAGTCCTGGGCAACCCATTCATGGAATCAGGCAGGACCTAGACCAAAGTATCTCCAAACACCTACCATGGGGATGTCAGGTCATCAGCAATAGCAGTCTCACCCTACAGATTCTCTGCATTTAAGCAATAGTAATAGCTAATATAGACACAGCCTTCCTCATCACAGTTATATGAGCATTTCAAAGCAGAGACAGGTTCCAGTAATTTGACTTTAGAGTGCACAGCACAGCAGGGTCCCAGCTAGAGCTTGCACAGCCTCTTGGTACTGCTACAATGAAGCTGAAGAATGATCAACTACATAATTACCATTCTCATCTTCTGTGAAGACTGTCTGTCCTTTAAAGACTTTTGTTCCTACTTGTATCTCTCCTGGCCGCATGAAGGGTCCGCTTATTCTGTAGTCCTTACACAGTTTAGTGAGGATCTCACTTGGCTTGGTTGCATCTCGCCATGCATTGTACCCTTCTCTGCAAGGAGGGAACAGAGGGAAGAGAAATGAGTGAGGTTTTCCTTTGGCAAAGTGCACTGGTAAATCAGGACTTCCCACTTCACTCCATCGTCAGTGGCTCTGTCATCATCTCCGCCAAACTTTTCCTTTGAGGTGTCCAGCACTACTTGTTACTTGAGATATACCCTCTGTCTGCTCAGGTCCTGGGGCCAGTCACTCTTTCCTCTTGAAATACAGAAGTTGAGGCAGACTTATACACACTTTAAAGTAGTCCAGGTACTGGCATGCTCCCCAAGAGGAAACGGACCAGAGCTCATTCCCTGTTCTAACTAAATGATTCAAGTCTACATGTTCTACCTCCATTTAAGGAGAAGTGTTCTGCATCTCCCACATGTGCAAAAGAGAAGCTAAGATTATCTGGGTTCTGGAATAAGCACACTGGAGACTGAGCTGGCAAGGGAAGGCTTGGGCTTTGATCTGTGCTTCTGGATTGGTTTTATATGTTGTCCACTCTTTATTTGTAGATAAAATGAAGAAACAATCCTAGAAGAACCCCAAACCCACATTTCTCAGGTTAATGTCCCACCCAATGGCAATGGAGTTATTTCAGTTTCACTCTCTCTGCATTAGGTAATATTTGTGCTCTACATCCTTGAGAGTGCAGCCATATGACAAGGACCAGGTGCTCAGCACCACCACCCTGTGACCCACCTCTGTTACGGGGACCAGGTGCTCAGCACCACCACCCTGTGACCCACCTCTGTTACGGAGGCCATGCCAGCAGCCCTGCTCTATTCCTGGTCTCCCCAGTGCTACACCAGTTCCACTGCCTTTTGCTGTGATCATTCCAGTTGCAGCTGAACAACGGAGAGCAGAGCCCTGTCATAACTTCTCTGACTGATTATTTTCCATTTGCCCTTTATGCTTCTCCAAAGGCAGTTTATCACACAAGTATGTTGTACATAAGCTGTTTACTACCTAAAATACTTGGTGAACAATCAATGTTGTTTATTTTAAAATATCCACTTCATACTGAAGTTGGCAACTACACAAAGCCACTGCTAAGCACCACGGAGAAATTTAGTTACAATGCCTCCCGTGACACTTTTGTGCTGCAGAAAGCATAGTATGTAGCCACATCTGGAATTTCTCCTTCAAGTCGTTCACTGTCTGCTTCTCTTTGTTGCTGCCTGCAGAGCTACTTACATTTCATATTGACTTTGCAATCCACAGGTAGCTCGATGTCTGCTGTAGAAACGATTTTCCAAATCAATTTTAGTCTCTCCAATGAGATCATCTGTTCCCACGAAGTCATGGTCGTAGATCTGGACTGTGAGCAAGGAATCCTTGGGGAATGTAGCTTGGATTTCAAATGATCTACAGAAAAAACCAAGAACTTTGTAGAGCCAAATGAGTTTTGAAGCCTAAAACAGTAAGTTAGTATTGCACAAAAGACATGTGGACAGCATCTCTGCTAAATGAGGGGTTTTTTGGTAGTATTTTATGTTTTGATGGAATATCTGAATATACTGAAAACACACAGTGCAGAAGTAGTTTCTTTCTCCTGCTTCTCTACCATCCCCTATAGAGGATTGTTCCTAACTACAGTAAACAGAGCAATGGGATGGAGCTGGTCTGCAACAATGATTTATCCTGAATCCAATATAGGTGGAAGTATGGAAATGATAAGGCTAAAGAAGCTGTATGTGAGCGCTCTGACATGCTTTTCAGAACCCTCAAAAGGGACAACTGAGTCTCTTCTGTTTCCTTCCAGAAACTTCAAATTAAATATTGAATGTAGGAATCTGGGGGCACCTAGCAATATGATCAGGCAAAAGCTTTAAATCAAGATTCAAAAATGGAAAGATTGGAATGCCCTTTTCATTCAGTGCATTTTTCAGGGATAGGAATCTTTGTCATTAAGATTTTTAGGGAAGCTGAAAACATAAAGGTAGTTTGAAAAGGCATTTGAGGAATTAGTGGAAGACAGAACATCCTCATCAGCACAGCACTGGCTACAGATTCTTCCAAAGCACAGGAAAAACTGAACTTTGCCTCCTGTAGGATGAGTTTTGTCTTTTTTCTCAAAGTGGATTTTGTAGCAAAAACAGGACAGCTTTTGAAGGAGAGAGAGGTTTGGTAATGGTCTGGGATTGCTAGAGGTTGGTGGTGCTGCGTTGACCAGGGCTTCTACGATGGCAAGAGATGATTACTATGGCCGATGCCACTGCTGCAAAGGAATTGCTGGTCCTGTAGCATCAGTGATGCCATTGCCAGAAGAAGCAGCAAAGACTATCTAAATGTACAGCCCATTCCTAACCTTATCTACAACACACAATGTTGATGTCCCATTCCATCTATGTGCATCTATAATGGCTGTGCTTTATGGTTTATCATAATGATGGTTCAATTGCAACCTCTACAAAGGAAGAGCTTAATCACAGAAACTGGGATGGCATGCTATGGAAGGACCACTCAGCTCCTGTCTTTTCTCCTTACACTTTCTTCTTTAGGTCTCTGCTTTTGCACACAGGATCCTGGCCTACCAGGCTTTCAGTCCAACACAGTATAGTTTCTCTGTCTTAATGTTCTTACAGAATAACTCCTTCTCAATTCAAAACATTTTCAACCTTTACAAAAATCCATAGCTATTAGAATTAACAATATAAAAAACCATAAAACTTTGAAAATTCAAAGCTGATGTTTACTGACAGCTTGCCCTTGTCTTCCCCGTTCAGAAGACAGTGTGGGTCCAAAAACCTAGTGGTTTTTGTCCTAATTCTAAAATTATCTGATTTGATACTGTTCAACCTGAAAAGAGAGCAGAGATTGTGAAATCACACTTTACTGTGCTGACGTTTATTTCATTTTAATGTTAACAATTCTATTAGTTTGCACAGACATGATCATTTGTTGCCTCATTTCCTCTCATGCATCATTTGCAAACCCTCTCACAGATTTCATTCAAGGATGTGTTTTGACTGGTATGAAAATGAAATAATTTTTAATGATACAGGATGATACCAATTCTCAACATTTTAACAAACAGAATTACAAAACATGCAAACAGGCAGAAATCAGCATATAACACACTTTTAATAGCAACAATATTGGTGGCAAGTGGTAAAGCAGAAATCACCCCTGAATAAGGAAATAAGACATGACTGACCTTCCAAATACTGGGTTTAGCTGCTTGGGGATGTAGTTTTCCCTGTCTTTAATTTCTGTGTTGCCCAGTCTCAGCACAATGTAGGGATCTGACTTGCCATCTGGATCAGCTGGGCTGAGGTTAAACGCCTGTTAGGGAGAAAGGCTGTGACCTCAAGAAGCTTTCTCAAATACAGCACAGTCATGACACAGGACAGTGGGCTTCCTGTCTAGTCCTGGATGTTCAGGAAGTACAGGGGCTTTACTTGCCCTGTGTAATACAAAAATTGGCATTTAGTTTTGCAGGCTTCTAGGAAAAGATCATCTGGAGGAGATGGGGGCTTGCTCAGCATTTTCAAAGGTGGAGCAGATGTAAGTGCTGTCCTACCACAGAGATGGAAAAAGCAACAGCAGAAGAGGAAATGCCAAGGAAGAAGCTGGCTGCACAACTGCATGTAGAATTCAGGAAAGGTTTCCCAAAAGCATTGGTCCAGGTCTTTGAACGGTGCAAAACAATGCCTTGGGCTATACTTACAAGATTGCTTGGAAGTCTTTATATTAAGGAAATAAAGCATAAATTAAGGAAATAAAGGAATTATTTATATTCTTCTCTTTGTTTTGTTTGCCACTGTCTCTTTGCATGCCATTCTTCCACTCTTTGATCTTCTGCAGCTCTCTTGTGTCTCTAAAATTCCAGCTCCTTTTACCCCTTTCATATTGCACTTCTTCATCACCTTGTCCTCCATATTTCTTCTTCTTTCTCCACCCCATAAATTATTCACATCTATTGTATGCAATTCACAATCCTCAAAAAATATTCTCCTATTTCCCCCTTACTGCAAAGTTTTTGTTTGAATAAGTGTCATTTTGAAACAACTCTACTGATTAAAACCAGCTGCAATTGCATGATGTGGCTGGAACAGGGTGTCCATACTGTTAGTTATGTCTCTAGCCCTTTCAGTTGAACAAGTGATTCTCCAGTGTTGTAATTTGTTATGATTGAATTTTGTGAATGGTGACAGCCAATATGGTTTCTCTATGGGCAAATCACGTCTGACAGATCTGGTGGCCTTCTACAACAGGGTTACAGTGTTGGTAGATAAGGAAAGAGCAACTGATGTCATCTACCTGGAATTGTGCAAAGCATCTGACAGTGTCCTGCATGACATCCTTGTGTCTAAGTTGTAGAGACATAGGTTTTATGGATGGACCACTCAGTGGTGTCCTGCTTTCGGCAGGGAGTTACTTTTCATTCTAGCAGCTGGTGTAGCATGGTGGTTTGGATATAGGAAGGCAGCAATGTTGATAATACACTGATATTTTTAGTGGTTGCCAAGGAGCCAAGCTTCTCATACAGCCCTGCTAACATGAAGGCAGAGGTCACCTATGAAGTTGTGAGGGGACACAGCCAAAACAGGTGACCCAAACTGGCCAAAGGGCTATTCCATACCATGACATCATGTTCCACTTAAAACTGGGTGTGGGCTGAGGGGCTGAGTGGCAGCTGGGTACCTGGTGTGGCAGCTGGGGGTCTTGCACAGCATAGACTTCAGGGTAATGGTTGAATATCAGACTGCTGATGGGAAGCAGTGAGTGATCTTTAGGGTCCCTTCCAACTCAAACCATTCTGTGGTTCCATGAGGAATATGTAACATTTTCTACTCTGAAGAGCCACGTCTGCAACACGAAACATTTGAAATACAACCAAAGAAATTCTACCACATGGATGATGACTTTCAGAGCATTCACTGCAAAGACACTGGAGATAAACTGATTTGAAAATAAACATCAAAGTTATTTAATGTTTAAAAAAAAATCTCAACTTACAGCCACAATATAAACCCTGATGAGGACTTTTACAGCGTGGTTTGGTGGTATCCCTTGCAGGATGCGGGGCTGCCCTCCGTCCAGCAAATTGCCATCCTCAGGGCTTGGGTATATGCAGAAGGAGCCCTGGAAATACAGTGTCTTTCATGTCCCTCAAAAACAGATCAAGTGCAATACAAAAACAATCCTTTGAATGCAAACAAAACATCATTCATGCAGCCTGCATTGCAGCACACATACAACGATTGACATTTTGTGGTACCACCCAAAGGGAATGTGGGATTAGGTGCACTAAACTTGTTTTAAAATGTCTTTGCTGTATAAAATGGTACAATCATCTCATCTAGATAATTGTGAGAAGTACTTGCATGCTGTCAGCTCTCTATTTTATTATTTAAAGGACTAACATCAGCAGGTCTTCTAAATCTAGTTTTCTTAGTATTAATATTCCAAAAATAATATTTGTCCTTATCTGTATGTTGCAAATTGATAGTTCCACCGAGTTAGTTTCACAACAGTGTGACTGGAATCCAACTGCATTGTTGAAGCCACTGTACATCTCATATAAATCAATATTGACTCATGCTGCTGAGTAGCTCATACTGCCTGAAAGCAGCTGGCAAGTCATTTGAACAGAAATTTGCATTGCAAACTAATTGAGGTATCAATGAGTTTAATCAGTGCTTCTAAACTACAAAGTGCTTGGAAGCCTACTAACATGCTTTTAACTATGTTTTCAGATTGCCTAATGGTGCCCTGGATCAGGCTGTGCAATTGTTTCCAACTGGAGTAGCTGTAAGGGCCTCTATTTAAATTACTGAAAATTACATAAGGTGCTGTAACTGACAGTGCAGTAATCAAGTTGCATTAGTGGAATCTGAACTAGAGAACATACCTCTTCTTCCCCTTCTGTGATTTAAAACTTTTTTGTAATTCTTTATTTCAAAACAATGGTGAACATCTGGTGCTGGATGCTGCTTTCATTTATCAGAAAATGGGAAAGGAAAAATATGACTATAGATCCAATAAAAGAGATAACTATTTCCAACAGACTGTCAATGTCTTTTTCTTTCATCTTTGGTGTAGCTGAAATATGGTCCAAAACATAAAGTCTCTAAAGTATTACCCATTTAATTAACATTAAAGCTCACCTTAAATTTTCCTATTATTCTGTCTTCAGAGTCAGCATGAACTTCGTCATTAGATTTTCCTCTTAAGAGCTGGAAAGTTTTCACCCAGTCCTCAAAGTTATTAAATTCACTCTCCAAGTCTCCTTCATAAATCTTTGAAAATATGAGAATGGTTATTTTTTTGTGGCACAGTGAATGTATTTATAACAATCTTTTTTTATTACAGGATGACTAGAAATCCATTTGGGCTCAAAATACAGATTTTAATAAAACCAAGGTTTTGCAAAAGTCCTTGAGGAAAAAAAAGTTGAATTCCCCACTTAAAAAAGAGCTGTTTTGTCCTTAACCAAAGTCCTTCTCAACTACTGGAATAGCACGTTAGTGCAGCAGTTAGAAGTGGCTGTAGAAGGCCCCGAACAAATATTTACAAGCACTGGTGTGGGAGAAAAAGTGTGGATATGCCACATGTGCTTCTGTTTTCATCTCTGCAATGTGCATTTGATGTACTGACCCATTCTCTTATGTTAATGTATCAGAACATGAGAGCAAAGCAAATAATAGTAGTGTGCTACGGCAACAGAGCTTTAGGATCACTAGAAAGACCAAATCATTTAAAAGGACTTTTTTTTCTTTGACACTATACTCCTGTAATTCATGTGTTATTTAGAGTGAAACAGAAGGGTCTGGATCATTAGCCAATGAAATCTAATGCAAATTGAATATTACCTCCCCAACTGAAAGGATGCACTAGCAATTGCAGAGATGCTTTCTATACTCTTTCTTTAAGTCATTCTTAATAGGCTATAATATTTCCAATATGAAATTTGGAATTTCTAATCTCAGTGTTTTACAGGCAAAGAACAAAACTGAATTTTCACTTAAGTGTCTCTGGGTGTGTCTTTACTGGTAAATTAAAGGTCTATGGCCAAGCAGGCCACATCCACCCTACAATTCCCTGGTTTCCTCGGGGCCCCATGTGATGATGTACATTGTCACTATCATTTTGTGTGTTTTATTCATTTCTAAGTATCTGAAATAAATGTAAGGACGCCATTGCTAGACTGAGCTGCTGAGGTCAAGCTTTGGGGAGACACTGAATAACAGTCTCGGATCTACTTCTCTCCTACCTGCAGTGTTGCTAGGTTTGGAGTTCCTTTCTCCTTCCTTTTCAATGTCTTATCCTTCTTTTTTTTGTCTGGATCTTCTTCTATGATCAGTGCAATGTGGTCAGAAGTCTGCTTATCTGCAGAGATTTCATGATATCATGTAGGCTTTTAGTGAGCAAAGAGCATCAAATGCAAAATAAATTTTCAAGATTCTCCCTCAGTTCTTCTCCATTCATTTTTCTACTGCAAAGCAGAGGGTCCTCTTTTTTTTCCCAACTCTTCCCAGCCAGAGATGTGTCATTTTGTCCCCTCTGTGGCTAATATTCTTGATGATGAGCTTGGTGGACCAAGTGTGATGGTGTCGGGTTCCACTCGTTCCCGGATGACCATTTCCCAGAACACCCTTTTCCTTCCCAGATGCAAACTAACAGATCTTAGCAGCTTTCACACAAAATGTAATGCTGATTTAAAATTGGAAGCTGCTATTTATGCTGACTTGTACTTCAAGTCCCTGGAAGTGTTCAAGGCCAGGTTGGATGGGGCCCTGGGCAACCTTGTGTAGATCCAGACCTGGAGGTTGGTGGCCCTGCCTGTGGCAGAGGGGTTGGAGCTCTATGATCCATGGGGTCCCTTCCCACCCCGACCATTCTATGCTTCTATGATTCTATGATTCAGGTATCAGGTGATCCAAGTCCTTCTTTGTTCAAAGGCATAACATTTAGAGTGTATCACACTTTGGAAAGCTCACAAATAAGAGAAATGAGAGGAGATATCTGACCAGCCTCAAGCCAGACTCTAAACACTGAGAGGGCTTTTTTTAACAAATAGAAGGTGAGCCCTCAAAAATGGCACTGAGATGGTTCAGCTCTTTGGTTGAAGTTTGGATTTTGAGTTCACTTTATTTCATTTTGATCATGCATGCAAGATATTTGACACCGAGGTCACATCATCCATCCAGAGCAATTTCAATGCCTCCTTTAAAACAGAAATCACCTCAGCCTCTGGCAGAGTGCAGTCAGCCCTGGCATGGGAAGATGCTATCGTTTAATTCTGAATAGCAGATCTGTGTAGACAGTGAATGCTTTTTTTTTCTTTCCCAGTCTGCTCAAGCTCTCACATTCGTAAAAAAAAGAAGAAAACAAAACATTTCTAGAGCTCCACTTGTGGGGAGACCTGTTAAGCCATGGAGTACATATATATACACACACAAACACATATATTTCCGGCCAATTCCTTTATACTCGTATGCAAAATATTTTCCACTTACACCTGATCTGGACACAAAGATTTACAGCTTTGGAAGTTACACACGTGATTATGGAGTCTCCTATCAGAATCTGATCCTACATCACTGATCTTGAACTTGATTCAAAACTGAATCATAGAAGCATAGAATGGTCTGGGTTGGAAGGGAACCCAAGGACCATAGAGTTCCAACCCCCCTGCCACAGGCAGGGCCATCAACCTCCAGGCCTGGATCTACACAAGACTGTCCAGGGTCCCATCCAACCTGGCCTTGAACACCTCCAGGGATGGGGCACCCACCACCTCTCTGGGCAGCCTGTTCCAGCACCTAACCACTCTCTCTGTAAAAAACTTCCCCCTAATATCTAATCTAAACCTTCCCTCCTTTAGCTTTAATCCATTCCCCATTGTCCTGTCATTGTCTACCCTTTTAAAAAGTTGCTTCTCCTCCTGTTTGTATGCTCCTTTCAGGTACTGGAAGGCTGCAATGAGGTTCCCCTGCAGCCTTCTCTTCTCCAGGCTGAACAAGCCCAGCTCCCTCAGCCTCTCCTCGTAGGGGAGGTGCTCCAGCCCTCTGATCATCTTCATGGCCCTCCTCTGAACCATCTCCAACAGTTCCACATCTATATTGTATTGGGTTCCCCAGATCTGGACACAGCACTCCAGATGGTGCCTCACGAGTACAGAGGGACAATAACCTCCCTGTCCCTGCTGGGCACTCCTCTTCTGATGAAGCCCAGGATACCATTGGCCTTCCGAGCTGCAAGAGCACACTGCTGGCTCATGTTAAGTTTCTCACCCACCATGACACCCAGGTCCTTCTCAGCAGGGCTACTCTCAAGGAGCTCTTCTCCCAGTCTGTATCTATGTCTGGGATTCTTCCGGCCCAAGTGTGACACCTGACACTTTGCAGTGTTGAATCTGAGAACTGAGAGAAGCTTCTTGTTCTGAACCTGTTATAAATGCACCTAAGATTTGCATAATCTACACTTTCTATTATTTAGGACTTTGACTTTACAAATCTTTATGCAAGAGACCTGAATGACAGGAAACTCATTTTAACCCAACACTGACTGTGAAATTTTAACCTTCCCATCATCTGATCAGCTGTACAGGAAGGAATCCCTTACACTGGCAGAATTCTGTTATCAGACATTAATTGTTGACAGTAAAATAGTGAAGAAGCAAAGTATTAGTAGCACAAAATAACAGAAAAATGCAAATAATTTACTTACTGTCTTCACGTTTTCCCTCACTGGAAAAGATTCCTCTTGCCTTTCAAGAGAAAAAGATGATGGACAAACTTCTCATTATGAATGTAATACCAGAAAGGAATAAATCTACTTTTACAACATGGCTTGTCCACAAGAGTCTTGGGCATGCTAGGTGACTTACTTTTTGCATTTTGAGCACAGAAGCATAATATTTCGACCACCAGTCAATAACATTTTCAGCTGATTCATCTGCAATCGTTCTTTTCCTCCTCTTCGTTGACCGTCGGATGGATTTTTTCATATCCTACCAAAGCATGGGGAAAACACTGTTGAACTCTAGAACTGATTATAACTAATCACCTGACTCATGACATCAAGCATGAACATATGTATATGCAGAAAATTTCAAAATGCAATATGAATTAGTATCTCTGTCTTCGTGGTCATTATATTATTCAAGTTATCTCTCTATTACCTACTGATGATGCCAAAATTTTGAACGTTTGGACATCACCACAGAAACAACTCATGCAACAGGCATATCTACACAGAGAAATAGGTAAGGATGTTTTAAGGGATATGGACATTCAGGTACAAATTGGTTTCTCCCACTTAAGTTTGCATGTATTTTAAGAATTCCCATTATTATTTTATTGCCTTTTGCTGATCTGTTTTTACAAAAAGCTAAAATCTGATCCTGAAGATTACTTGCTCATGTTGCCAGTCTTACTAGCTTCATTCTTGTGTAAGAAGGATTGGCCCTTGTTAAACAGAGTGGTTCATCCTACACCTTTACAAAGAGTTGTCAGTTTGGATGCAGAAGCCAAAGAAAAGGCAGAAATATAAACGTGGGAATGACATTTAATATGGCCCAGACAGTTAAATTTGCTGTTGTACATTAATTTGTTATGTAATAGATTAAAGATCCAGACTGGGGTTTATAACTAGGGAACAGGGCATCCCTGTGGTTTCTTTGACCTCCTAATTATGAAGGATGCTGGAAACATCTGACCACCGAAACATCAAAGGTTAAAGAAACACGCTTTATGAAGCTGCAGAAACAGCTTCTGAAATTAAATTCAGTCCTGTGTCCTCCGTTTTTATTGTTGTTAATAAAAGAGCAATTGTTATGGGAAAAACTACACACAGAGCATGTGCAACTGAACAAAAAAATAAAGTGCACAATCTAGAGCATATACTGTACTCTAAGCACCATGCTGACCAGAACTGCAGTGATTTCCCATACTTTCCTACCTGCTTCTACCCACAGACTGACACCAGTTTTGTACTTTGACCATAAGATCTTGTGGAAACAGACTTTCTGCTCCACATTTGTTCAGCATTCAACAAAGGGTGCCTTTCATCCCTACCTGAATATCATGGACACAGAAACAGTCATTCACAATGACAGTTTTGCAATTAAGCCGATATTCAAGGCCAGGAAAACCAAAAATCCTACTCCAGTAGTGCTTGCTCATGGGATGACTATCCAACACAAAAGGAAAGGAAGGAAGTATCTATTAGTGGAGCTAATGAAATTATTATACAGGGTCAAAATTACATTGCTAACTAGTTGTTTCAATGGCCAGCAAGATAGTGGGGGTATTAACATCAGTATCCAGAATCTCTAATCCTGAGTTAAGTGATAGATTACCATTGTATAAGGAGGGCTAAAGTGTGCAAGACTGCAAGAGAAAGTTAGTTAGCAGCTTCTACTATACCCACCCTCTGTTTTCTGTCTTTCCCTGGTTCAGAGGCACGGTGTTCTGGTTCGGGGGCAGGAAGTGTTGCAAGATATGGGTCTGGCTCTACCACTGTACATTTACCCTGCTCCACCTCAGCATAGATGAGATCAGCTAAAAATGGTTCTTCTTGGGATAACTCAGCAGGTTGGGATGACTCAGGTGAAACTGAAATTGAAATTTTGGAAGTTAGGTAAGATTTTGCCAGAAATGTTATCATCACATTTGGTGATCAACAAATGATCGTATCATTAAGGGTTTAACCCTACACTCAACACAACAAACCGTATCTTCTAAGTAAGTGCCTAGTGTTATGCCTCTGAGCAGGTCCTTTGTCATTTTATTTGGAGTCAGGATCGGATATTTACCTTTTCCAATTTCTACAATGTCTAGTCTGCTTGTTGTAGCTTGAGGGCCCAGCTGGGTCTTACATAGGAATTGCTTAAGGCAATTGATGGTGTGTGTTCCAACAAGAGTACTCCTCCCAAACGCTCTCCAGTCAACCACGCAGATGCTTAGTGGTGGATGCAAGAGTTCATTTTCAGGCAGCTCCTATGGACAATATAGAACAGGTATAGAGTATCTGTGGTGCTGAGTAATGAGACTGTTAGTCTTCCCTCCCTTCTCCCCAGCTATTAACATACCCAAAACACAAAATGCATACAGCATAAGCATACAGACCTGCCCATGGTTTTCTGTCAAGTCTGGAGAAAGCCTCATCCTTAAGAATATAGAGTGGACTGTGGCTGGATATGGACTGTGCTACTGAGTAGAGTCCCTTGATAGAGTAAACTGGGAGAATCTCTTGATAAACTGGGAAAATAAGGTTAGTGTGTTCTTGTTTTATAAACTTTTTCTCTTTTGATGCTATCAAGTAGTGAAATCAAACAGATTATTTTCTGATGTTGACCTTTGTCCACTTAAAGTCCCAGCTCTTATAACCCAGCCAACAGGTAATAATTAAATTTCCACTCCATAACAGCAAGTGTTACAATATGAAAAGGACCAGAGCTCATGAGCCAGAAATCATCAATCCCCTTAATAGCTCAGAAGCACACAAAGGAAAATTAAAAGAATTGAAAGAAAATATAGAAAATGTAACACTACCCTGAAAAATGGGGAAAGTACTAAAAATATTGCTGTTATCTGCCAACAAGTTCCAGCCTATCAGTAAAAATCTTATTGCAAAATATTTTCTTGCCTATTTGGGACATAACATGAGGAACATCATTTATTATACATTTGAAACAGAATTCTTTAAAAGCATCTTCAAATCAGTAGCTTTTGCACAAGAACTCCTGTCCCCTGATATTTAATCAAGACACAGAGGAAATAATTTTACAAGGAAGGAAATTAGTAATTACACCTTGTCTAACCAGAGAACAGACAGGCAAGGAGCAGCATGCTGTACGCACCACTTCAAACCAGTCTGCAAGGCCACTGAAATTGGGATTTTTCTTATAGCTCTGGATGACAGAGGATTTCACTCCTTTCCCCGCACATTCGATGAGAACCTGGGGCCGATCTACAGAGAGGAGCTGCACTTTCTTCAGCTCTCGAACACCCCAGAACAGGACCTGTGGTGAGAAGAGAGAAACATGGGTAGCCTGAAGAGACTACTCAGCCTGGAGGAAGCCACTGCCAGGATCCTATCACCTTGTATCCTTTTGGGAATGCAGGACTACCAGGGGAAAAAATCAACTTAAATGTGATATCAAATACTATTAGGATTATGGTGAATCACAGAATCATAGAAGGGACCTCAAAGCTCATCTAGTTCCAACCCCCTGCCATGGGCAGGAACACCCTGCACCAGACCAGGTTGCCCAAAGCCCCATCCAACCTGGCCTTGAACGCTGCCAAGGAGGGGGCAGTCACAGCTTCTCTGGGGAACCTGTTCCAGTGCCTCATCACCCTAATAGTAAAGAATAGCAATAAATAACTTCCAACTGTTCCCAAGGAGTTATTGCCAAGAGCAAGCCATGATAATCACATTTGCAAAAGTTTTCTCTTCAGCAGGACAAGGGGATTATTCATCTGAACAGCAGGGACTCAGTTTGTTTAGTGTCAGAGCTGTTGAAGGAGAAAACAAATCCCATAGAAGCAGAGGTGTTAAGAGGTTTGCCAGCTGAAGCAAGCCCTCAGGTCTGCAACGGATGGCAGGAGGTATCCAAGCAGCTTTCCTTCAAAGGACTGTGCTCCTGGTCTGGAGAACAAGGAGATTGGGTTTTTTAAAATAGGGCTCTGCAGGAAAAATGGGACTTTACAGACCACAGATTGTGGGCCCCAAAGCAGAGGGCTGGGGCAGTGATAGATGGTTATGTTACAGCTTGTGAGAGAAGTTGTGAATCTTATGAACCTTAAATGGAGCCTGGAGGGCTTTGTGAACAACTTGAATGTTGGCAGAACTTGTGTGACTCAAGGAGCAGCAAGGAGCACTGGAATGGCCTAAGGATCAGTGAGATCCTGCTCTGTTGCCAGAGGTTCCTGGTTAAAATTGGGGCACAGTTCTGTACTTGCAATGGCTCCATGGCATTTTCCACCACTGTGAAATATGATATCTTTTTTAAAAAGTGGTGTTATATTCATTCTGTGTCATTTCCTTGCTGGATATCCCACTGAGTTCATATCTCACTATATATACATGCACTTCAACAATAACCTTCTTCTCATAGCAATTTCACTCTCTGGAGCTGGGTGCAATTTCCCTGATTTTAAGGTGCCCAGGGTATCAGACTGAGGAATGGAGTTGTCCTGTGCTCTCTCCAGAACCTAAGGAGGCAGAGATGCACTTCCAAAACATAATTTATTTAAGATCTGGATCACTCTGGGAGGGTGGCTGCTCTGCTCAGATGTGCTCACAAGAAGCCTATAGT
The DNA here is from genome assembly GCA_013400835.1 of Zapornia atra. Taxonomy (NCBI): domain Eukaryota; kingdom Metazoa; phylum Chordata; class Aves; order Gruiformes; family Rallidae; genus Zapornia; species Zapornia atra. Next base: position 14,502 of record VZTU01008533.1, on the reverse strand, counting down.
GAGGATGCTGGGTGCTTTAGAGTGGCTTGGGATGAATGGCACAGCAGTGTAACATAGAAGGTGTGGAAGCAGCCCTAATCAACTGTACTGCAGGGGCAGTTGGAAGGCTTTCATAGCACAATGCTTAGAGGAGCAGCAATGTTTAAGGATTTAAGTTGTCCCTTTAGCATCACCAGAGAAGTTCATGTACTTATTTATGTTGCAATGTCAGGTGTAAAAAAAGAATAGTGCTAACAAAAATTCTTTACTATGTACAGAAAACGATAGCTTGACTAAATGATACAGCAGAACTAATGACTGTTCTCTCCTTTCCATCAGCTCAGTTGCTTGGTCTTTTAAGGCAAAGCTGGAACTGCTTCTGCCATATGAATGAGCATTTCTGGGGAAGGACTACCAGTTAATGCAAATTTGGCACAGCAAAATGGGTAAATAAGCAGGTGGTATGCAGGTTGCAGGATGAGTGACAAGGAGTGGTGACGCTGGGCATCACCCAGGCATTACACTGATGCGAAAAGATGCCTTGTTTCCCTGCTTTATAACATAAGGAGACTTTGGGCCCAAATGGTGCAAGAGAGGAAGGGAGAGAAGGTGCAGACAGGTGACATCACTTGGCTGAAGTAGGTGACTGATGCTGAACTTCACCTCCAGTGAGGGCAGCTGCCAGGGGAAGCTGCTGTCCATCTCCTGCAGACACTTCCTTGGGCTGCACAGACTGCAGGTCCATCAGCCACACTCTCATAGCAACTTCAGTCCCTTCCCAGCACACTGGGACTGAGTTTTCACCTTTTCTGGCCTCAGGTGGAAGCACTGGCTCATATGCCCAGCCTCGGAGAATTTATCTGATCTGGATTTACTACATTTATTTTGGGATCCATATACTACTTTTACATGATTTCCATTGATCAGGATTTTAAAATCATCATCCCTTACTGTTTGCAGTTCGGTAAGAGAATGAAAGGAGTTGAGATTTGAAAATGGAAATATTCTAAGCATCTCACCTCCACTCTGTACTTGCTTAATACAGGCCGGATGTTAGCTGGGACTGGGTAAATCTGACCAACATCTGGTGGATCCAGTGGGGGAAGTCTGTCTGGATCTGATTCAGGAATCTGAAAAATTAAGCAGTCATAACTTAGGCTGTTGTTTAGAAGAATGAAACCAGTATCAGAAGTATCCCTTGAGTGGCACAGGAACACATGAGTTTAATGCAGTTTTACAAGACACGTGGCAGAGCAGACAGGTTGTGCTGTGAGAGGAATGTGACCTGGATTGCTATCTGCCCTGCTGTGATGCTAAAACACTTGGCATGAGGTGTTTTGCTTTATGCACCTTTCTGGAAAAAAAAAAAAAAAGGAGGCTCCTTTGTCATAGCAGGATATAGTCTGCCCTAAAGATACACATGTACTGAAGCATGGCAATTATATTTACTAAAAAGGGAAAGTGTGGTAATTCTATCTAACAAAAAACCTGAGTAAAACTGCTTAGAAGATTCTCACCAGAAAATGTTAGATCTAGTGCTAGTTAAAAAAATGCTGGTGAACAGAGTATGCACATCAGCTGAACCACACATCTGCCAGACAGGTATAATGCTTTTCAGCTGACATGGAATGGCAGTCCCACATTACTGCATGCTGACACCATTTGCAGAACTTGCAAATCATACCTCCAGCACCATGGCTAGATCTTCTCTGTGCAGCTACTAAAACCTTGCAGCAGGCGGCACTTACATTCTTTGCCTCTGGTTGCACATCAGACTGCCTCACATTCAGCAGCTTCTTTGGGGTGCACCACTGCCCCGTGCCAGGGCGTGGGAGTGCATGCTCCACTGCAACTCTGAGGTGTGACCATCTCTTTGCCTCTTTCCATGCTCCAGGATCTGCTCCTTGTTTGGTTCTCCTTCTGTGGGAAAGCTCACTGACTTCTTTTCCCAATCGCTTCCTAATTTTCTACAGTCTATGACCTCAGAACATGCAGGGCAGATATGAATCCTAGATTAATTTATCAAATTTCTTCATAAAATAGTTAAAGCCAGGACTTGATACTACTCCTACTAGAAGCCCAGGCTGTGGTAGCAGAACACAGATTTCATCAGTGAGCTAACAACCTAGAGGCAGCGCTCTCGTCACCTTTTTAGTGAAATATGATACCTGAAGCGTACCCAAAGCCATGGGTAACAGCTTCTGGGAAAAAGAAACACAACTTCTGGAGTGCTTCATTGTTCCTAAGCTAACAACATGTTGCTGTTGAAAGATGAAGCATGTGAGATACACCTCTCAGAGGATCTGCAAAGTTGAAGTCTTCCTCTTTTAACTAGGCCATCTGTTATCTGCAGCTACGTACAGTCCTGTGGGAGTTTAATTAGCACAAGGGAGAAAGGATGTAGGTGAAGGAGGAGACAGGTGGGAAACATATCTTCTAGCACAGCACCTGCAGCATATGTGAGCAGTCACATCATCAACTGCAATAATTCACATGTACATGTTTACTGCCTTTTACCCGTAAAAATGCAAAGCAATTCATTTAATAGATTTCACAGAACTCGAGGCCAGAGATCGAGGTTTGGTTTCATTGAGAGGATTTTGGCCACAGTGAAACAGCACAGAACAAGAGGTGAAGGGTGATTTAGCACTCACATTACAGTAGAGGAAAAGAAAAAGTTGTATTTGCAAGGGGATTGTGTTCTTTTGATTTAAAAAAGAAAAACAGAAATTCTGAGATCACTTTTAGCAAAATCAAGACTCCTAGTATTCATTAGTATTTTTTAGTCTGCCATATTAACTACAGTTATCAAGCATAGTATGTCATGGGAAAGTTTATTGACTCAGAATGAGAATAAATTAGTGATGAGAGATTTTGGTTTCCATCCTTACAGAGAGCATCATCAGGAATTCCCTGATGTTGCAAGGACCCACTGGCACACCAGCTCCAGGAGTGCTTTGAAGCCTGCAGGTTATTTATAAATATCTTTCCCTGAAAATTTCTTTAAAGTTCAAATTGTTTTTTTCTGCCATGTGAGATGCTCTGGAGTGTTGTCACTGAGAAGAATAACACAAACCGTGAAAATAAGGACTCCAAGGTCTTTACTTACAGTTCTTGTCAACTCTCTAGAGAAGTCTTAGGAGTGTATCTGGATATATCCCAGAAGCAGTGCTGCTTCCCTTGTCCCAAAAGATGACAAAACAAAGTACAGTGCTCTCTTTGCTCACCAAAAAGTGGATTTCAATGAGAAAGAGGGAAAATTATGTCTAAGGTACTAGACTCTATCCCTAGGTGCCCACCACAATGAAGATATGCTTCCCATGGTGTCATTATTTCAGGCTTTCATCAAGAACACAATTAGCCCATCATGCTTAAACGCCTGTTATATCTTGGGAATATCTGTAAAATGAGTCAGGGAGTTCCACATTTCACCCATTCAGACTTCAGAATAAACTGCTGTAGGTTTTCAGCGGAGAGAAGTTTCTCCTAACTGGTGGCTCTGCAAGTTCCACTGAAATTCCCTGAAATCCCAACCCACAATACACAACATGCATCTGTCAGTCTAGTCCCAGAGGTACACTGAATTTGCCTCCTGTCGCAAAGCTGGAAACCCGTGTAACATTTCCCTAATATGCTAGGAGTATCTGAAAACTCCATTTCCTTAATCCAGGCATTATTCACCACTCCCTTTTTCTGAGAGGAAGTATCCTTGAGAGCTTTGAGGCTGCTGAAATCAGCGTCATGCGCCAGGCCAAAAATCAGGTCATGACAATGGTAGAGCAATTTTCACAGTTGTTTCTCAGGACAAAGCCCAATTTAGGATGGGGCAAATGATGGGCAAATGAGGCTCACAGCGTGTGAGGGGCTGGCAGTGGTGTGTGCACAGATAGTGGCCCCTGGGAGGGTGGAGTCAGACAGATTGCATAGGAAATCCAGCAGCTTCAATTGCAGTTCCCGCTAATACTAAAGGGTGGCAGCCCTCAATACCACAGCTGCTTTTGTGAGCCCTGGGTGTAGAAAATTAATGGTCCGGAAAGGCTAGTTTACCTCCAGGAGCTCAAATGTAGCAAGAAGGTCTCCTCCAGAGAGATTTCCGCAATACACTGGGTGGTAAGTAAGTTTAGGTGGTTTGTAGTTTTGATCAGCAAGTCTCACCACAGGGGCAGCCACTGTAGACCCAATGTATTCTGCTTTACCCTAAATAAAAAAAGAATATAGGTGTCAGATGTATTTTAATTTCATAGCTGTCATAGGAGACAAGAATATGCAGAGTTTAGCATTTATGGAAACAAAAATCCCAGCAACCAAAAAAAACAAACCTTCTAAAGTGAACAGCAAAGAAAACTGCAGGGCAGCTATGAAATGGAGGGGCTGAGTACTTATTGCCTCTTCAAAGCATCCTCAGTTTCTCAGCTCTGTACTCAACCAGTGAGATTGTGTCAGAGTTTGCATGGTCAGCGAGAAATCTGTGACTGCCCAGACTTAGATACAATATTTATAGTTGTGAGCAAGGGAGGTGGGGCAAGATGACTGATTTCTCTAAGCCAGTCTTTGGGAGCAAGGCTAATTTGGGAAAAACAAGTCCACAGCTTCTCAAGGAAAAGTCTCAAGGCTGTTTTCAGATGTTAAACTGCAAATTACTGTAGCACTGAGCTCCACTCAGCAAGGTCATCCATTCGTGCCTATCCAGCAGTTTTGCTTTCACACTGGCAGTAAGATGTAAGAGACCAGGTTTTTTGCTAAGAAGGATTTTGAGTTTACCACTGCATCATCATCATACAGCTCAACGACGATCTCTGGTGGGAACTGAGCGATCTCCTCTCTGTCGCCATGAAGCACAACCCTGTTGAAAAGCAGCATCTGGTTCCAGGTGGGGGATAATGTCTGAGAAATGATCTAATGAAAGAGAGGAAATGTTTAATGAACTACAAACTAGTTGATTGGGAGTCCTTCAGCAGGACATGCTGATCTGCTGGTGACATCCTTTCCTGAAGCCTTAACAACTCCTTGTCTGGGATCCCAGGTTTTTCAACAACTGTTCCCAGACAGAAGATACGATTCTTTCCCCTTGAAGCCACTATCTTGAGTTTTTCCATTTTCCTGCTTGCCTCACAGACCCCTCACAAGCGCATCCAGTCTGTGTAGCAAAGCTCTATATTAAATTTAGAGGAAGTCTGTTGGTGTAGGAGAGCAGGCTCTCAAAATAAGGCTATTAAAATAAAGCCTTTGCCCTAAACAGGGGCCAGTTTTCATTTCTCCAGGCTACACTTGGTTTTGCATCACTGCAATGACACAGAACATCTTATGAAAAAAAATTTAATTAATAACTCATAATAAATCAATAGTGGGGGTTTTCTTTTGCAGTTTGGTTTGTGTGGATGCTTATGGTGTTTCATCATAGACAATGTTTTAACTGCCTTAGCAGGAAATATATCTAAAAAAGATAACTTTTAAAGAGGAAAAATACGCCAACTGCAAAATGACTCATAACCTGTTATCATTCTTTTAAATGGAAATAAGGCTCTTGACTACAGTTTATTGGCACTTGGCTGACAGTCTTCTAAAAACATGCAAGTTATTGGCTGCAATATTTTAGTCAGGCAGTGAATAAACTTACCACTCCTCTGCCTAAAAAATCCTGGTTTTTCTGTGCCAAATTCTACTTTCCTGAATCTGGTGCATCTAAATACTAACTTCATTGGCTTCATTGACCAACTTTTATTCGAAGTTAAAATCACATTAGAGTAAAAAATAAATTCAGACCCTTGAGGCGAAGGCAGCACAAACAGGCACCTACAATTTAGGGCAGAGATATTTTTGTTTCTTACTCCCTTTGTCATGTGCTGCAGAACTTGCTTTGTAAGAGAAGGTGTCAGAGGAATTTTAGAATTCATTAAAACAGTCTTCTGTGGACTTTTTGGGGAGAGGGGCTGGATGGGGGCATTAAAAACTTTTTCTGAAGCAAGACTATATTTGGCCTAGCAAATTCTGCTTGTGGCATGTATTTCAGAACTCTAGAGACCATTTTAACTCCAGTGTAGTTATAGAAGACTCAGGACATCTGAAAGTTGGTTTTCATGTTCTGTAAGGGACCATGCTGGTCATTTGCCAGGGCTGTACTTCAACCCTTCTTGCTGGAACTCTGTAGAAGTTTCCCCTTCTCTCCTGAATCATAGAATTGTCTTGGTTGGAAGGGACCTTTCAGATCATCAAGTCTAAACATCAACCTAACCTGCCAAAACCACTACACCATGTTCCCAAGCACCACATCTACCCATCTTTTAAATACCTCCAGGGATGGTGACTCTACCACCTCCGTAGGCAGCTTGTTCCAAAGCCTAACAACCCTCTTTGTGAAGAAATTTTTCTTAACATCCAATCTAAACCTACCCTGGTGCAACTTGAAGCCATAGAGAACGTCCTCAGAAGACCACTTTGCGCCCTGGAGATGCCTGAAGGAAATGTGGGATCACTCATTTTTACAGCATTTAAAGGGTGCAAAAAGTCTCACTTCTCTGTTTTCAGCTCATTTTAACTTTGCCACTCTAAAACCACCAGTATGGTTTTCCAAATTCCATCACAAAAGCCACAGTAAAGGTCTTTGCTCAATCACTGCATGCACAGACTATAGAAAAAGAGAACCATGGAGGTTCATCCTCATGCCAAGCAATGACAACAACTCAAACTTAAAACATACAGAAAAAGACATAGAGAAAGGTAATTCGCTTGCTACAAAGTCCCAGTAGCCCCAGAGAATCTGATATCTGACCTAAAATAAACTAGCACTACTGTACCTCATGTCAGAGTAGTGGGTTACACCTAAACTTTTGCCTTGTTTGCTATGGACTGTCAGGAGTTGCCCTTTAACAGGACACATCTAACTTTTCCTGCTAGGTACCTCCTTGCAAGACCAAAGATTTTTTCTTTTCATGACCTAATTGGGGTGCAGGGGG
>VZTU01008532.1:0-18205 GCA_013400835.1 Zapornia atra | reverse complement strand
CAAACAGTTTCGTATATTTGTGGGGTTTTTTTCAGTTTCTTCTGTTCTCCAGGATCCTGATGAGTAACCAGCTAGCTCAAGTTGTTTGAAGGATGATAATTTGCTCTTTATCTTAGATGTATGGTAAACTGTTTTAACTGTTAATTGTCTCTCACAATGCAAAATCTAGAGAGCACTCAACACAAGTTCCATGCAGCAGTTCTGAAATAAACAAAGGAAGTACTTTGTTCATATCACACCTGTAATTAAATTATGGAACTCATTGCCACAAGATGTTACACAAGCCAAAAGTGTAATTAGATTCTTAAAAGGACTGAGGACAGGCCCATCTTCTCTATTGAACACAGAAGTCTGGAGCCTTCATCTCAGGAAGTCCCTCAGACTCATATTGCTTGCAAGAGCATGCCAGGAGAAAGGATCACTCTAGGCATGCCTGTTTCCTATACTTATGTCTGCTGGAGGAAGGATACTGGGGCAGATGAATCCTTGAGCTGATTCAACCTGCTGTTTTATGGAAGTATTTGCATTGGACTGAATTCAGATTCAGCACTGAGTTGTCTTTCACTGGATATCAAAACATGGGAAAACAAGAAAACAAAGCCTATTTACTAGATTTGACTTTTTTGTTTGTTTGTTTGTTACTTTGTGGGTTTTGTTGTTGGTTTTGTTTGTTTGTTTGTTTTTCCCTGGAAAAATACAAGAGCAAACTGAGTGTGAGGCAAAGATGAATCATTACATTATTTATTCTTAGACTGGGTGAGTTTAGATATAAGCAAGTCACTATCTTGACAGGCTATAAGGGACACGTTCAGTCCTTTATTAATTATATGAGTTAAGGGTTGCTTTGACATTGTTTTCTGTTTTTAACAACTCATTCATATATCCTGCAGTTTCTTTGTGTGCTGGAACCATCCCTGCCCTACGTAATCGTGAAGAGATGACTGGAAGTTTTTGGGTTTTCTTTTTCCCTCCTATTTGCAGTTTCTAAGTTCTTCTTCCCTGACAGGAAAGTGAGCATTTTTCCATCACTTACTCTGAGAGAAGTCCACCCTTCTCCTAATTTTATTGATGGTGTTTCTAGCTGTACATTGTTACCTAAGCAGAAATCTTTTTTTATCTGTAAAATTCTTTAGCAATCTCTGATGAAGCTAGTATGCCAAATTAGCTAAAATGTACCACCAAAAAGAATCTTTTAGCGACAGAGAAAAAAACAATTTGACTATACAAGTTTCTTCTGTTTCTACATTCTTCAGAATAATAAATTCTCTAGGTGTCACTTAATGAAGCAGAAGAGGGTTGAGATTAGGATCTGTGATCTTATGAGTATTTACAGGGTAAGATGTGTTCAGCGCACACGCCATCACTTCTGAGGTGCTTCCTATAATATGATGATGTCTACAGTATTTTCTTTTCTGCTCTTTGGCAGATTTTTTTTTTTTTTTAACTTTCCAAGCTATTGGAGTATGCACCCAATAAAAAATAGATCTCTGTGTGGGAGATTTCGTAACACATCCTTGTTATTTTTCCAACAACTTTGACCTTCTGCACATAAGTCAGGACATTGTTTTTTCTACTGACTGACAGATCCAATTCTTTATGAGACTTCTCTTAGTCAGTAAATGTCCTAATACTTCTGCTCACACTTCATGTCCCTCCTCACCGTGTGGCTTATGGGAACTTCACTCATTTCAACTTTCGCCCACAGCTTTTGTGACCCTGAGAGTTTCTCTGATCAGTTTGTAGGATTATATTTTTCTACAAGCTATTTACTCTGAAATGACAGGTTTCTTCTGCCAACATTTCTGTCATCACTAGTAATGCACAATGTTGGAGAATGCCCCCCTGATTTTTCTGGTTGCCCTTTTCCTCAGTTTACTACAGTATCATTTGTTGCTTCTCTCTCTTCTTCCTCGGTGTTGCACTGACTAAGCCAGAATAACTGACCTGATGGTTTCATCATCTGGGATTGCAAACCTGTATTTTCAGTCACGGTACTTGGTATCTGGGGATCGAGGTCAGTATCAGATCTTGGCAGAGTTTTTACATTTCAGGGTACTATCTTGTCTGCGTGATTTACTGATAGTTTCTCAGGAGCTGACAAGAGTGACCTTCAAGTACATTCAGCTGTAACATTGGAAGAAAATATTAGTCAGAGCAAGCAGATTATCTAAACAGAGCTTGATGAGTCTGTGTCCCTGCTCATTGATCTTTCTTAATCCATGTTTGCTTAATTCATTCTAATCCACGACCTTTGCTCCCACTTTAGCTTTGTGGTGCCCCATATTCTGCAGTGCATCATGCCTCGGCAGAGTGTCAGTGCGTTAAGACTCCAGGATATCATCATACTTGGCCACTGTCAAAGAGAGGGGACCTGGACAGCAGTCAGATTAACTGCCTTTTCTTTACAGAAAATTAAAACAGTAACAGCTGTAAATGGACCATATCTTGTTAAGGTTAGAATTCCGTCCCTATGTAGGGGTGCCAATGCTTTCTTGTTTTTTAAACATGATCTTTGAAATGATAAAAAAAAAACCCACAGAATTTGAGTGGTAGAAGACAGCTAATTCACCAGCAATTGCATTTTAGTGGCATATACCGCTTTTTGTGATAGCAATATCATCACATTCAGCTCATGGGTTTTAATGGGGAAGTTTGTGAATGTATAGTGCAAGCAGGATGCTCTTATGTCATGAAAGTATTATTTTCCTGAAAAAGTAGTAGACAGGGATATATAGCTATGTTTGGTTTTTTTTCTAGATTCTGCCAATGAACATAAAGTATCTTTTCCATAACAACATTTCTCATATATTAGGACAGAATGGTAAAATACTGAGTGATATTGTATGAAAGCTTTTCAGCTGATCTTTCACCTTGGAAATGCAGATAATTTTCACTCCAGAGTATCACTGTGAGTCACATACAAAATGATTGTGTGACTTTGAGTCCCTCCAGTGTACTTTAAACAGTTATTAACATATGCGTCTTTAAGCACAACAGACTTACTTGGAATGAGACTGGGCCAAAATTAATTGAAATGGAGAATTATAAGAAGTGCCGGTAGAGGTGGAACAAAAGAGCAACAAATGTAGATAAAAATGTTAGACAAAATGATTCTGAAAAGTTACATGCAACAACTCTGCAAGCCCTGGGGTAGTTCCACAGCAACTTGAATATATAGTACTTCATGTAGCAAATAGAAAATGACACTTGCCAGAATCTGACCTTGACAGAATTATTTGAGTAATAGTTCTAGCATGATCGAACAACTTCCTCATTATTTTAGGCAGGAAGAGGTTTTCCAGAAAGCTCTGTCTGCTAGTTCTTATTATACTCTCTGCTTTCATAAATGTAGAGAAGTATAGGAAATATTACTGCGTTTAGTTTTTAACCTTTTTATTTGGTTACTTGTGTGGTCTGAACTACCTGAGTATCTAAGCAGTTTACAAATGTGAATTCCTTTACTTTCCCAGGGAAACATAATTATTGTTGGAAGAGAAAAAACTGGAGCAAAAAGAAACTGAAAATAAGATCTTTAAAAGCATTGAGTAATCCAGAATGCAAACTGGGCAGAACTGGGATGTTTCAGAAAATGTCAGGATGGCAGTCACTGAAGCTTTTTCTATTTTTTTTTTTTTTAATTTAATATAATATCCTGTTACTACACATACCAAGGAGATTCACCATTTTAGTTGTGCTGAATATCTAGCATATCCTTTCTGCCCAAGATTTATGACTAACATTTAGTCTGGCACAGATCACAGCAGTCACAGATGTAGATACTTTTGTACTGTATCCTAATGACTAAATCACTTTTCCATGAAGCAATTCCTCTGTCATGTTATGCCAGAGGAACCCTAACCCTGCGTCTCAGAACAGGAGGATCTAGGTGATGAATGTGGGGGTCCCTTGCTATTAAGCATCTTGTATATTTTATACTCAAGAATAGAAACATCATGGTACCAGAAGAAAAGTAAGGGAGAAGAAACCTGGGCATGCATCGTTATTTCTATCATCCTAGACACTGTCAGGACAAGCCTAGCTTTTTGCTGCTGTTCTTTGGACTGCTTCAGCATTCAATTCACTGGGATCTAATGTAAAATTCATAGAAACTCCAAGATCAGGTTTTATAATTACAGTCTCAAGTCTATGCTCTGGCGTTTAAATTGCAATATCAGATTTCCCCTTGCCTCATTTCCTTCCCCCATGATTCTTCTAATTCTTGTTATATATTGGCCATATCTCAGCAGCTGATGTGGTGGGTTCCCTTTCTTATTTTGCATCCCCACATGCACTGTAATCCAAAAGGTACATGCCTAAAAGGTCAAACCTGTATTGTCTGGATAAAAGCTATATGAACCCCCTCCTCCATTTCCTTCTGCTGCCTCACTTTCTGACTCTGAGGTGGGGTTTTCTGTTATTGTTGTTGTTTGCTTTGGTTTTTTGTTGGTTTTTTTTTTCCCTGAAACAACTGTCATTGCTATGAATTGCAATTTTTGTGACGTTATGTTCCTCAAGATGTAAAGAGAAGAAAAAGTGAGATTTGTAGCCCATAATCATCTCACTTATGTACCCAACCACCTATACATACCTAAAGCAAAGGACTTAATAATTAAGACTGAAGTTGCCTTAAGTTGTTCTATAGCTAGTACAGCAAAGCAGGCTTTTTCAGACACAATTTCTCTCTCTGGAGAGTGGAAGAGACTCCAGAGAGATGCTATTGTCAATCTAGATCTTTAAACCAGATTTTAAAATAATAAAAAAGCGGAAGATAGGACTTACATTCAAATGTCTAATAATCTTCAAACCTAAGTGTGGTGAAATCTGCACATATTAAAAAAGACTTTTTTTACATTTATGGTGTATAAAATAACTGAGTATCAGCAGATCTTTATAGAAATTTCAGCTGTTTATTGGAGCTCCTTAGTATTATTAATTGGGTATCAAGTAATTTCTCTTTCCAGCTCGGTTTTGCTCTTAGTGCCTATGATTTATAAATGTTCCTAAGTTCTCTTCTAGCCCAAGCACTTCACTTCTAAATTAAATCCAAGTATGGTTCAATGGATTGCACTCTCCAACAAATGCTTTCAGTAGGCATTACAGATGAGAGGGGTTTTTCTCCCCCTGCCCTGAACAGTCCATTATTATCAACTAGGAACCTTCCTATACTCCCCTAAGTCCTTGATCACCCCCTCAAGACATGTGACATATGGCGACATTTTCATGCTATTAAAAAAACCTTTCAGGTGGGCTGCAACACAATTGCCTCATTATTTCAGACACGTTAGTTTGAAGTCCTTTCCTCAACCCTCCCATCAATAAATATATATATAATAAATATATATAGACACATACATGCACATAGACACACACACAGACAGGTTGACAAAAATATATATATATACACACACATATTTCTATATGCATACGCACGCATATATATTTACAAATGTATGCTTGTATAAACTATGCAAGGCCCAGAAAGGATCTAAAGCCAAGAACTGCTCATGCAAAAACAGCTAATCTACCCTAGAGGAGACTGCTTCTGAGGCTGGCTGCCAAGCATCCCTCCCTGGGGTGGATGCAGTTAGAAAAGTAGATGTAGTCTGATTTGCTACAAATTGTACCTGCAACTTTTCTATACTAGAAAATCTTGTATGTCATCAGGCTGTTCTCATATTCTTCTTTTTCTGCTTTTTATTTCAAGTACCATTCTCATCTTATCCTTTTGTTCTAAACTCTTTCAGGTAAGTCTTATTTTTACTATGGGATTTTAAAGCCCCCTTTGATAAAGCAAGACCATAAAAATAATGCATTTCTATTTCTCAACTAAATGATCTTTAAACTAATTTAGTTAGCCATAAAAATACATATATTTATAATGTATTATATATAAATTGTTTGGAAAAAAAGTTTTTTAAAAGACACAAAGGCTAGAAAATGCTTTTGGTTTTGCTTTTTCCTAATCCCAGAAGAAAATTTATGTAATAATTCATTGTACACAATCTAATTCACAGTTAGTTTACCTGAGAGATCTTTATAGATATGTACATACACAGAATATGAATACCTCTGAAAATGAAGAAATCCAGCTTCTTTATGATGGTTTTTATTCTGAACATACTGGAGACATAACTTAAACTTTTGCATTTCGAGAGAGAGAAAAAATGAAGGCAAATAATGAAATTTGCAATCAAACCTAGAAGTATGAGCTACCTCTTCTGAACTGCGTATCCTTTGGAAAGTATTAGCTGATTGTATTTAACATGGAATGCTAACATAATTCCCGGGTTTGACAAGTAACAAATTGCACATTAGCACCTTGTAAATAACTTTATTAAAACCAGTTGTCCTTGTCTGTATTCTTTGTAAGAATGAAATTAATTTGAGGCCCATCATTCACAAGATGTGTATTATAATATCAAAGCGGTGGTTTTAAGACACTGGGAACTGAAAATCCTGTACACTCTCTGCAGAGAGGGAGAAATTTTGTGCTGTAATAAGAAGATAAAAGGAAAGGTATGTGAAGTCTATGATAGCAGCATGATCCCTTGCTGTAATCAGATTTTCAGTCATGATTAATTTGAGTCAGTCATTCTACTAATAATATTATCCTGACTATAATCTAAGCATAATATTGGTTTCCATTGAGAAATGTAAATTGTGGATTGTTAAGCATTTTTAATTTTTTTATTAGTTGACTAATTAAACTGAATTGCTCACCTTTTTTTCTCTCAAAAAACTCCATGCAGAGATGAATTTTAATACTTCACATTTAAACACATCATCCAAAGATCCAAAGGCGCTTCACAGTACAAATACTAATTTGTACTCTACAAATGATCTCACAGAAGTCCAATGAGTTATATTACTAGCTATTATTTTTTTAAGGCTATTTTTAAAGTAAAATGTTCACATCCTTCATCAGGATATAATAACAAGAACATCCATATGTTTGCAGAGTCCTTTTTAAGTTAAGGGACAGCACTTGCTGGTAGCACAAAGATTCGATCCATGCAGTAACCTTACTGACAGTTAATAACTCACATTAAAACTAGGAAGGCTTTTTTCCATTAACTTCAAAGGGGTCAAGTTTTTACTTAATAATGCATAATAGTAGCAGTGTTAGATATAGAAAAAGAACAATCAAAATCATCAGATATTCTATATGCCAGTGAGACACAGAATGTAGCCACACAGAAGTTTGATATGTAGGTTTAATTCTTTCCCAATAGCACTCAACCTTTTTTTTTCCCTTTTAAAAAATTTATGTGCGTAAGAGTACTTCTTCCTTCAAACATGAGGCCCGATGCAATGCAAGATCAGTTTTGATCCTTACAGCTAAGATGCAACAGAGCACTAAGAACCTACTTTCACAGGGAAGCAGCAGTGGACATCTCTGTTGATTACATGTCGCCGTTGTAACTGTGCTTCAGATTCGATAAGCAAAGCCAAATGAGTCATGACAGCAAGTGTGAGTACAGGAAGTGAACATGCTGCTACCATATATGCTATCTAGTTTGCCTCTTATGTTCAGGCTCTTTAAAAAACCCCAAAACCAACAAAAAAAACCAGGGCTAAATTTTTACTTTTCTTTCAAACAGAACAAATTCCAGAGTAATTTATTTTTCACTTTTTAATCCAGATTTAAATTCAGATAATTGAAATCAGAATGTGGTCTTCACAGTAAGGGTAAAACTCTTCCAAAAAAGTATGCTATAATTGTTAAAGATACAGTAAAACCACAGGCATGGTGATCAAATGCTATTCTGAGTACTTTGAATTAATCAGTTCTATGCAGAGAGACAGAACACTTCAAATACATGACTAAAAAAAGAAGCATGCCTACCTGAAATATGGTCTTTGGAAACAGTGCTTACCTTAGGGTATTGCTTAAGACTCTTTCACTGAAATCAGACATAAGGTGCTTGGCAACTCAAAGGGCTGAGTCAATTATGTTAAAAAAAAACAACAGTGGAACACTCATAAAGTGCATGTAACAGCTGCATGAAATGGCAATATGCTATTATTACAAGGAAAATAAAATGGATCATTATAAATGAAACACACAGAGGATTGTTATCAGCAGAACAATTGTTATGTATTGAGCAATCAGAAACACCCACTTGGAAATCCTTAACGAAATGCTTAACATTTTATAAATAGAATTTCCAGGGAATTTAGAGATCAATACAACTGTCTAGCCACCTTCTACCTGTCTGGAACTGCCTTCCAATAAGTGTAACAGAGGGAAACAACTTAAGTAGCTTTAAGGTGGAGCTTTATACATATTTGAATGGGATTACCGGATGCAGAAAATGCCTGCATATAGCAGGGGATAGGAATCAATGACTTGGGTAGGCCTTTCAGTATATCTTGTGCTCCAAAAATCTTCTTTGTTGTTTTGTCTCCAGTAAACACCTTTTCAGTTTCAGCAAAACACCCTATTGTTTATAAGTTGTTCTAGATAATAGTGGTGCTTCAGGAATTCTAATCTTCAAGTAATTCTAATATTAACCCTCTATTAGTGGAGTAGGAATCCAGAGTTCGTGAGTCACTATTTGTAGTCAACAGCAAAAGTGTCTAAAACCAATAGTGAACATGCAACAAGACCTTACAGTGACTTTGGGGCAAAGTGTTGCTGCCTGTCCCAACTGAGATCAGATAAAATTTCATCATTTCTTCCTCTGTTAGTCACAAGTAGACTTTGTATGAACACGAAATATTTGCATAAGTCTCCTATTAGAAGAATAAGCATTTCTCTTTATTCTACCTGGATGGACCTACAAGGAATATGTACACACAGAAGGAGAAGAAGCCCTCAAGGTCAAGTGCAGAGTCATGGGAATTCTTCCTTCTCTTGCTGGAGAATGGAAAAAAAAAACCCAATCAATGCAAATTCTTCTTGGCTGATGTGCCGCAAGTTTCTCATTATGGTAATTAGTGACGCATGAACACTATTAGACTTTGCAGCATGTTATATCCCTTAATGCTCACTATTTACTGTAGTGCCCAGAGGCCCTAAAAGGAACATTGAGCCAATGCAGCACAGTTGGGAGGAGGAAATGCTGCTGCTGGTCTTACCAGGGGACCCAAGGATCTCTCATTGCCCTCCATCTCTTGTAGAGGCTGCAGCTGCTGAGATGGAGAGAGGGAGCAAAGCCATCATTCTTGGTAGGCTCAAGGGCTCTGTGCTCATGCTGCTGCACCTGGGAACTTTGACCTGTCTGTGACATGGGAGTCCTTTTCCTGCACTGTCCATAATAAATAAGTACTGTGAAAGCAAATATATGTATTATTTTCTTGTCTAATTTCTAACTATTTCAGTTGTCATTCAGAAGCAGGTGACCCACATGTAAACGTGACCCTTGTAAAATTGCCAAGGTCAGAGAGACTTAGGACAATCTGCTGTGTAAAGGCTGATTGCACAAGTTTAAGCTGCCTGAGGCCTGCTTTAACTTATCTCACCAATTTTTCTAAAACTTAAGGGGGAGACAATGCTGTATAGTAAACTGATTAATTTGACTTCCCTTATTTCTCTCTTCTGAACAGCTACCAAACTCTCTGTTCACTGTTGTTTGACAAATATTAAGAGCATTTTACCATATTCACCAATTATTTTTTTTTTTCTGAAACAATTCCTTTATACATGGCATAAGTTAGAGAAACAACTGTAGGTCAAATGCTTTTCTGTGCTTGCAGAAGATTAGAAAATGGTCTAGCTCTCAGTCTTAGTTAATTGAGACTTCTCTTCTAAGCTCTTGCTTGGTACTCCAATGTAAGTGTTAGAAGTTAATCCTTTAAGTTGAACTATTCACCTAGTCCCTCCTTATGTCAAGGAGACAGAAGGCATCATCAAAGATTTATCTCATTCTGTGATAGACATTTAAGATGTTTCAGATAAACTACTCTCATGAGGTTCCTTTTTCTTCTCATAGATCAAGGCTTAGTAGGTTACTGTGTCTAACGTTAAAAAGTGTAGGCTAGATGAATTGCACAGTATAAAGAAGTGGAATTTGATTTACATGCTTCACCCAATAAAGGATTAAAAATAAAATACTGGGATTTAAAGGAAAAAGTTGCCTAGATGCTGTCATCCACAAGCAGATGGTTGGCATTTTAATGTAAAGAAATAGTAGCCAAAAATATTGGTGCGTAGCCTGTGGAAATCATGTTTCAGCACATAGACATAATGAGTCAGTAACAAGAAATGATGTATCTGATAAAATGGTCAATTTAATATATGGAATAATGCAGAGTGAGAATTTCTGTATGCGTAAAAATTCCTATTTCTAGAATTATACACTGATAAAATGATGGAATAAATATTATCAGGATGTTGGTTATACAGCTAATGCTGCTGCAATATTAAACAAAAAAACCCCAACAAACCCCAAACCCCACCAAATAAACAAACATCTATCTGGTTGTAGGTTGTTTTAATTAACATTTTGTGTAATTTACATACTTATTTAAAAAGTGCTGTATTTATCATCACATGCCTGTATGCTGTGTCAACTCAAACCTGGTCATTCAAACCCATATTCTCTTGGAAATATGCATTTCACCCAGTAAACTTATCTGAACATATTTAATGAAGAAAAATGTTCAGTTTTAAATTTAAACTATGGAATTTGCTGCTTCACTTATGTTGTATAATACCTTAAATATGCACCTTAACACTTTTATCTGATTAGTATGAATGATTCAATAAAAAACACCTTAAATGCATAGAAACTGGAGAACATATAGCCTAACCCAGCTGTCATGCAATTTATAAATACAGAAGCAACTACCCACATCTGTTCTCCTATTTTCTTTTTTCGATTTAAGAGGGAAATTGACCTTACAATCTTCAACGTGACTTCAGGTCATTGTTATTAGTGATGAGAAAATGCTGTGTTCTTCTTTTGACTGAGTCTGGCAAACCTCCCAGATATTTTACAATCACAGTATAAAAGCTCTGAAATGCTGTACAATATTTTATTTTTTCAGGTTTAGACACTTGTTGCAGTAGCCTGTACAGCTGGCAAATAGAAATCCTTTTGCAGGAAGTCTGTGTGCTTTTTTCAGTTAAAATTATGTTTTTCCTTTGAAACCTTGAGTTCTAAAATAACTTGGCTGAAATAAATAAGTTACTATATCTTGGTTTTTTTTGGGGGGGAAGTGTTGCAATGTGGTTAGTAATTTTCATTTGGGGAGTATAGGTAAGAGAGTAGTATCATTATTTTTCAAGTTTCAGGAACAACAAATATTTATGTGGAAAATTAGAGTTGGGTTGCGTGTCATTCTCAAGAAAAAATGGATCCAAAAAGCACAGAAGTATGGAACTTTCTACTCAACCTACATGAAGGAAAGAGAAAATCCAGATTTGGCATCATAATTCACGTTAAACGTATTATTCATGCATAATCCTGTTTAAATTGTTGATGTCTAAGTTAAAAAAGAAAACAATTGTGTAAGTACCCCTACAAAATAACTGTATCACAATTTAACAATATCCAAAGGATGTCCACAGGAATTGGTAGGGCTTTTTATCTTCTGTTGTGGTTTTCTCCCCTGTCCAACTGAAAAGGGTGATAGAGTGACTTTGGTGGGTGTCTGGCACTCCAGCCAGGGTGAAACCACCACACTTCTATCTGCAGGAATTCAGGACCCATACAGTAGGTCTTCATGTTTAATATGGTAACAAGCAGCCTCTGTGAACTAACATAAAAATTGTTACATGTGTTTATATTCAGATGGGATACAAGGATGCTGAAAATTATGTTCTTAACCCTACCTTTTGAAACATGTTCTTTTTGCATGGTATAAAGAGAGAAAGATATCTCCTCTAATATTTACAGAATTACAGAATTACAAGGTTGGAAAAGACCTTTGAGAACATCAAGCCCAACCATACCCGTCCTATGCTAAACCATATCCCTAAGTACCTCTATGCTTTTTAAACACATCCAGGGATGGTGACTCAACCTCCTCCCTGGGCAGCCTGTTCCAGGCCCCAATGACTCAATAATATTTTTTTCCTAACATCTAATCTGAAACTGCCCTGGCGCAGTTTTGTCCCATTTCCCCTTGTCCTATCACCTGTCACCTGGCTGAAGATACCATTGCCCACCTCTCTACAACCTCCCTTCAGGTAGCTGTAGGCAGTGGTAAGTCTCCCCTCAGCCTCCTCCTATCCAGGCTAAACATCCCCAGCTCCCTCAGCCGCTACTTGTATGATTTTCCCTCCAGTCACTATATTAGTTAGCTAATATAGCACACACACACGACTTTGGATCTGGGACTGGAATTGAGGTTTCTATATTTTCATAACTGTTAGGCAAGAGAATCATGCTTAGAAACTTTACTGGGTAAAAGAAACATTCAACAATGCTGAAAGAAGGCAAAACCCCTTATAAGAAGAAAGGTACTCCTCTTTCCATTGAAATGCATTGCTGTTCAGGAGGCAAATTTGATCACTTTGAGCAGAATACTAAAATAAATATTGATTCATATTGATTCAGTGATGAAGATCAGAGATTTAACAGTACAAAAGGAAAACTTGTTTTTTTTTGTTGTTGTTGTTAAGCAAATATGTCATCTGAACTGATTGTTTTTATAAAACCTTGCCAATTTCTTTAGAAAACAACATAAGCTTCCTCAGATGTCACAGCATTCCTGCATTTGTCTCTCTAGGAAGAAGAGAGAAGAGTAAGACATACAGCAGATATATGTTCACTTGCCATAGGCAAGTTCTTATGGACCTTCTTTGATACAGTCTCCTTGGAGAAATGCTGGATAAACAGAGAGGTCTTGAAACATGATTTTAGGATCAATCAGTAAATTCAGTGCTGTTAAACTGTGAGGGTAGCAAGATCAAGGACTCTGCTGAAAAAAATATTTGCGAAGAGTCATCACAACTAGTTATCTCCAATTATAAAATGACTATCTCTCATCAAAAATACGGAGTTAAAAATAAGGAAGCAGAGGAGTTCATGGTGTCATCCAAAAATCATATGTGCTTAGTGGGGAGTGGGATAAAGAATAATTATTGCTCAGTTATTTACCAGAAAGGTTTTGTTGAGGGTTTTTTTGGTGGGGTTTTTTTTTTTGTTTGTTTGTTTTTGTTTATTTAGTTGAGAAATGTAGTAGTAATGTAGAATCAATGAATTGTTTAGGTTGGAAATGACCTCTAAGATCATTGAGTCCAACTGTTAACCTAACACTCCCATGTGCACCACTAAACCATGTCCCTAAGCACACCATCTATGTGTGTTTCAATTACCTCCAGGGATGGTGACTCAGCCATTTCCCTGGGAAGCCTGTTTCAGTACTTGATAACCTTTTCAGTGAAAAAAGTTTTTTAGTCTAAACCTCCCTTGGCACAACTTGAGTCCATTTTCTATTGCCTTATCACTTGTTATTTGGGAGAACACTCACCTGGCTACAACCTCCTTTCAGGTAGTTGTAGAGAGCAATAAGGCCTCCCCTCAGTCTCCTTTTCTCCACAATAAACAACCCCAGTTCCTTCAGCCACTCCTTGTAATTGTCAGAGCAATTTCTCTAATTGAGCAGATGCCTACAGCTAATTTGTTTTACTTTTGTTGCCTGTGTAAGGTGAAACCATTGTTTTATACAGATAGCAGAATCAAGCAGTTGTATGCAGAATGAAGCATTTAGGGTACACAAGGTAGAGAAATACAGGCCATCAACAGCAGAGGGCTTGAGAAGTAGAGGCACAGGGTGCAACGCAGGAATGAACATGAGGTGATAAGAGATGGGTCATGGGATAACACTTCAGACCCCACAGTTCATCCATGGGCAGTTACAGTAAGGGAGATCTCAGCAAAACTCATTTTAAGGGGAAAAAAAGAGAACAAAGAAGTAACATCTGCCCATATGTAACAAGTACCACGTATAATAAATTTGGATGTAATGTGGAGTTGCAGACCAGCAAAAAAGCGAGCAGATGTGTAAAAGCAAGTTAGCTAACATAAAAATGACCCTATGTGAACTGCAGAGTGGTGAAGAAGAAACCATAAACATAAACATTATATTCCTCCAGAGAAGGACTGCAGATGCTGACAATTCATTATGACAGCCCCACACATTTGCCAAGAAATACAACACTGACCCTAAGATCCCAAGGAACAGGGCAAGAATGAGTGTAACACCAGAAAAAGTGATAGAAACAAAGTGCATGTACACGATTTTTAATTACATTATTATTCTTTCTTTTTCTATTACAATTCAGTCTGGACTAATAATGATTAGACTGCTAAGATTTCAATTATACTAACAGTGAGATTTTAGTTTTACATGTATATTAAGCGTGTCTCCTCTACCCATAAAGATTTAGTATGTAATAGGGACTGACTGTAGTGAAGTAGGAGGAGGTAAAGCAACAAGTTGTAAAAGTCAGAACCAGATAGTCTTTGTTGCTCTACTACTGTTTTGGATAGCCAGTTTTAACATTCAGATTCAGAAGTAATGGCTCTAAAATGCCTTAGTTGCGTGCTATTTTTTTCTTTTGTCATTCTGCACTAGGAAGTAATGGGAAAAAACCTGAAGTACCTAGGAAAAAAGGTGTGATGATATTTCAACATTATTTTTTATAGAGTTATAGATTCATTGTTTTCAATTGTTTAGCCACAGAGAGTTGGTTGCTTGGGCAACACACTGTATTTGAAATTCAGAACCCTTGATTTCGCAACAAATCTTCTGTGTAATCTAGGAATAGTCATAAGTATTTCACTGTCCATCTGTTAACTTATTTCATCCCACCTTTGTTCCTGGGGTTTTTTTTCCCTCTTTGGCTATTTTGCATGGTAAAGGTGTGGGGTTTTTTTGCACATTTGGGGGATTTATTTGTTCTTTTGCTGTGGCACTCTTGTTTTGCTTTGTTTTCTTTTGTTTGTTAAATACATGTACTTTAGTGCATGGAAGAAAACTGGATGTCTGTTTTTCTATTTGATTATCATCAGGTCTTTCAGTGATACTGCTCAACACCAAATTCAGCAACCTCACTCAAACATTTTTGCTAATGAGCAAAGTTTTTTAAAGTCAGTATGTGAAGGCAACACCTCTATTTTCCTTACATCTCCATTGTCAAGGATCTGTTTGGCCTTGAATCCAAGACACAAGATAGCTAATTCCTTGATGATAATGACGGTGAACTGAAATGTAATATAAATTACAACTAAAATATTTAATACTGTAGTATACCAGAACAAAGAAATAGACTCTTGTCTAACAAAACAAAACAAAACAAACAAAAACCCCACAGCATAAAAACCACACAAACAACTTTTTATCATATCAAAATCTTCTAAAACAATAAAAAATAAATGAAAGTGGTTTTTTTGGAGGATTTTTATGCAGGTGTTCAATAACACTTTTATAGTATTTGAGCCATAATTAATCCCCCCAAAGAAAAGCAAATGAATTATGTTCAAAGGAATGAGAATGAAGGATCCATCATTAAGTGAAAGAGACACTGATTATCCATTGGTTGTTAGTTCAATTTATTCTCATGGCTGCTAAAAAGCTGTTGCACACTCTTAAGAGTAGTTATTAACTTGGCTTGCAATGCATTGATACAGAAGAAAAAATATCAATTTTATAAAATCATCTTGGTAGGTCTATAGCTGATTCAGAATATTTATGTCCACTTTTCAGTTATTATGTGCATGAAATACCTATTTTATTCATGGCACCACCTATTGATCATGGTGACATGACACAATCACTGTCTGGAATTGCTACTCATTTCCACATTTTTTGAAGATTATACCACATAAAATTCAAGTTGTCAACTTGCAGAAATCATATTGGCTCCTTTAACGTGTAGGTTAGGTGAGTTTTAGCCATGCTCAGGGAAATAGTCCAGAAAATTTCTGTTCACTAACCTAAGGCATTTTAGGTGTCTGTTTTTCAGAGAGGCTTACATTTTTGGTAAGGGATTACTTGGACATCAACATTGCTACTACTGCAACGCATGCCGATTTAATGACAGTCTCGTGTGTTCTTCACATGAATATGGAACATTTTATAAACCTGGAGCTTCATTCTAATTTATTATGAACTTTTCCTTTTTAATCTATTCTGACCTTTCCTCGCAGTCTCACCAAATACTTGACTGCTTTCCTCTTCCTCTTATGTCCCCTTGTGTCCAAACAATTATCCAGTAGGCTATCTCATGAAATTGCACATCCAGGTGGGACATATAGAGGCACATACCTTCAGCATATCATTCAAAGCAATCTGAACAAGCTCAAGAAGTAGGCCCATATGAATCTCATGATGTTCTATAAGGCCGTCAAGTTCCTGTATAGGGACTGGGGCAAACACTGGTATAAATACAGGCTGGGGAATGAAAGGATTGAGAACAACCTTGAGGAGAAAAACTTGGGGGTGTTGATGGACTAAAATTTTAATACAACATGTGCCTGCAGCCCAGAAAAACAACTGTGTCCTGAGCTCCATCAAAAGAAGTGTGGCCAGCATATCAAGGGAGGTGGTTCTTCCCCTCTACTTTGGTCTGGTAAGACCCCAACTGGAGTTCTGCATCCAGCTCTGGGGTCCCCAGTACAGGAAAGACATGGACCTGTTGGAACATGTCCAGAGGAGGGGCACAAAAATGGTCAGAAGGATGGAACACATCTCCTGTGAGGAAAGGCTGAGAGTTGGAGCTGGAGAAAAGAACTTCTTGAAGCCTTTCAGTATTTAAAGGGACTTATAAGAAAGATGGGAATAGACTTTTTAGTAGTACCTGTAGCTATAGGACAAGGGGTAATGCTTCTAAACTGAAAAGGGAATAGATTCAGACTAGATGTAGTTAAAAAATTTTACAATGACAGTGGTGAAACACTGGAACAGGTTGCCCAGAGGCTGCAGATGCCCCGTTACTGGAAACATTCAAGGTCAGGTTGGACAGGGCTTTGAGCAACCTGATCTAGTTGAAGATGTCCCTGCTTATTACCGAGGGTTTGGCTTTGATGGCTTTCAAAGGTGTCCTCTAATCCAAACTATTCTATGGCTCTATACTTCTATGATCAAAAAGACAGTATTAGCATTTTTCCTAGGTAAAAATGAAAAAAGGCAGCAATTGCACACTGAAGTGGTGAAAATCTAATGAAAGCTGTCATGATTTTGCCCCAGTGAGCAACTAAGCACAATGCAGCCACTCCCTCACCCCCAGTGGCATGAAGGAAAGAATTGGAAAGACAAAAGTAAGAAAACTTATGGGTTGAGATAAAGACAGTTTCTGACATAGCTGGTTAGCAAGCCTACCAAGGCAGGTGCCACACCAGACCTTCTGTTTGTAAACAGAGAAGGACTGGTGGGAGATGTGGTGGTTAGGAGCTGTCTTGGGCAGAGTGACCATGAAATTGTAGAGTTCTCTATTCTTGGTAGAGTCAGGAGGAGAGTCAGTAAAACTGACTTGGACTTCCAGGGGACAGACCTGGAACTGTTCAGGACACTGGTAGGGAGGGTCCCTTGGAGCACAGCACTGAAGGGAAAAGGGGCCCAGGAAGGCTGGATGTTTCTCAAGAGGAAAGTCTTAAAAGTGCAGTATCAGGCTGTCTCTGTGTGTCATAAGATGAGCCTGTGGGGAAGAACAGGTGTGGCTGAACAGGGAACTTTTGCTGAGTCTTATGGAGAAAGAGAGTGTACATCCAATGGAAGAAGGGACAGGTGACTCAGGGAGAGTACAGGACAGTTGTTAGCATATGCAGGGGAAAAATCAGAAAGGCTAAAGCCCAGCATGAGCTCAGCCTGGTCACTGTGGTGAAAGTAATAAAAAAGGTTTCTACAAATATATTAACAGTAGTAGGAGGGCCAAGGAGAATCTCTCTCCTTTACTGGATCCTTTAGTGGCAAAGGATGAGGACAAGGCTGAGGTGCTTAATTCCTTCTTTACCTCAGTCTTTAATAGTAAAGTTGAATATTCCCTGAGTACTCATCCTCAGGAACTCTCTGACAAGGAGGGGAAGAATAACAAAGCTCCCATTCAGGTGGAAAGGATTAGTGCCTTACTTGGCCAATTAGACACCTACAAATCAATGGGGCTGGATGGGATCCACCTGAGGGTACTGAGAGAGCTGGCAGATGTGCTAGCCAAACTCCTTTCCATGATCTATCAGCAGTCCTGGCAGACTGGGGAAGTTCCACTCCACTGCAGGCTGGCAGGTGTTACACCATATACAAGAAGGGTCAGAAG
>VZTU01008531.1:0-50530 GCA_013400835.1 Zapornia atra | reverse complement strand
ATTTACTTATTTGAAGATATTTGAAATTACTCAAGATTTTGATTTTGCAGAATGCTCACTGACATGATTCTGGGCATCCTTAATTGCTGGGAAGGATTGTATGGTTTAAAGTGGTCAGTAGGTTGAGGGAGGCAATCCTGCCCCTCATGAGACCTCACCTCAAGTTCAGTTTTCTTTACACCACTTGTGGCCACTCCTTGTGTTCTTCCCTGATCTTACTGAGCATATCACCTGTGTCCATCTCTGGGCCTTCTTCCTTTGTAGTTTTAAAAGGCTTTTAAAATGTACATTTCTTTTTCTTTTTTTTATTTTTTAATACTTCTTTCAACTTACTGTGGCCTCCAGCATAAATTTTAGCAGCCTAGATATATTTGATTTGCATGGCAAAGTCCTGGTAGAGGAGGGGGTACTACAGAGGTGACTTCTGTAAGAAGCTGCTAGAAGTTTGTCCCATGTCCTTTAGAGCCAATGCCAGACAAGGTGGACCCAGCACTGGCCAAAGCTGAGCCCAACAGCAATGGTGCCACCACATAGTTACTAAGGGAAAAAGAAAATTAAAAACAACCAAAAAAAAAAAAACCAAACAAAACAACCCCAGGAGCAATTACAGCCAGACAGAAGAGTGAGAATTTGTGAGAGGAACAATTCTGCAGACACCAACGTCAGTGAAGAAAGAGGGACAGGAGATGCTCCAGGTGCCAGGGCAAAGATTCCCCTGCAGTCTGTGGAGAAGACCATGGTGAAGTAAACTGTTCCCCTGTAGCCCATGGAAGTTAATGATGGAGCAGAAATCTACCTGCAGCCTGTGGAGGACCCCTCGAGTACATGCACCTGAAGGAGGCTGTGACCCTGTGGAAAACCTGTGCTGGAGCAGACTCATGGCAAGAACCGTGGCCCCATGGAGAGAGGTGCCCACGCCAGAGCAGCCGGAGTCAGCCCACTACACTCTAGAACTGCTCTAGGTTATGTATGCTTAACATAGCTGCTTCCGAAGGTCCGAGACCAAGAGTTGTATACTCTGTTGCTCCTAGCCTCAGCCCCAGCTGAGCTATGGGATGAAAAGGTCCATAGCTGAGTGCACACCGGATGCTGCTTTGCTTACCACAACCCAAAGAGAAATATCAGTAGCTCATAAGTATATATTATGCTTGATTATTTCTTATGTAGATCAAATCAGTCTCACAATTTGTCCTCTGTGATTTATTGGGGTTTGGGGGTTCCTTGTTTGGTTTGGTTGATTGGGTTTTTGTTTTGGGTTTGGTTTTGGTTTTGGCTCTGTTTAAATAATACTTTCAGTCAAAAAGGTACTGCATTAAAACATAGTTTAGGCTGACTCCTGTTCATCAGGGCAGTGAGGGTCAGTAAATTTATAAAGAATTTGAATATGACATTGAAGGAGGTAACACCCTGGATACAAGATCTGGATTATTTGGGAAAAAAAATTACTTCTTTCACAAAATAGTGCCTCAAGACTACTGAGAACCCCTGGGAAAACCTGAAAAGTACTGTATTAAGTCATCCACTGTTTCAGCAAAGGAAAATTTGCATTGGCTAAGACTGTCCAAACTTCTGCCTGTTTATGGGGAATAAATGTCACGACCCACAACCCAGACAAGACTTAGTTTGGCAGAGGCTAAACCCCCTTGAGTTCCAACCGAACCTCAGATCACTCTGGGTAGCTGGGGGCAGCTGGGCTTAACCCCTGAGTGATGTCCAATTACCAGGTGTTTTATTGTGATAAGTTCTGAATTCAATTCTCGGAGAACAGAATTAAGACTCGAAACGGAGTCGAGGTGAAGGTTGCTTTATTTGGAAAAACGTGCAGGGAAAGAANAGCGTTCCCTCGTTTGTCCCTCGAGGTCTTAATTTTCCTTTCCTTCCCTTCACGTGTTACTTCCCCCCTAAGTGTGTTCCTTTCCATGGCCGAAAGCTCCCTTTTTGTAGGGATACCAATCCTTTGTCTCGCTAAGAGCTTCCACCTGGCCTGTGGGAATGCCCCAGGGTGGATGACGGAATGCCCAATGTGCGAATGGTTCCCCATGTGTGCTCCTGATAGTGGAATACCGTCCTGATGTGTGAATGGTTCCTGATGTCTCTCCTGATGTATATCTTCTGGGTGGCTTGTTGAATAGTCATTAGGTTCTCTGAAGCCTGAGCCTGACCAGTGGTGATGTCCTGTGTTAGGAATGAAGTTTGGTTAGGTGAGAGGAGAAGGGGGGGAATGACGGTTCTGTTGGCAATTGGTAAGGCATAATTCCAGTGCCTTACAATAAGTCATGGTACACTTTAACTTACCTTGACAGGTGTGTATTTGGAAACGAAGTAGAACAAGCCTTACTAAAGAGAATGTGCCAGAGGTCATTAGAAAACACTTGTAAAGTAATTGATATTTCTGAACAAAACAAAGAACATGTTGTACCTATTTCTCAACCATTCACCTCTGATAAAACTGAAGAACGAATGAAAAGTTGAAATACAGTAAACCCAACAAGAATAGATATATACTCCTTCACTTGGTTCTAATATTTTTCTTCTACATTTCCAGCAAGGGTGTGATTTTTTTTTATAATAAACATATCTGAAATTATTTTTCCTTGGATTTGGAAATACATTCTGCTATGGCTACAGAAATACCAGTAACAAAAAAGGAAAGCAAAATACTCCTCACCAATGACTGGCATTCTGATATGTGTCTTTGGGCAAATATGGGAAAAAATCATGTTCACAGAGATTTTGAGCTTTTCTGAAGAAATTAATTTATAATTGAAGCTTCTTTCTAAGTTCAGAAAGTCTCAAATTCATGTATCCTGTTTCTTAGGAAAGTGTCCTAGTCAGCACACTGTGATACCAGAAAGAGCTCACCAGTTCTTCAATAATATTCTTAAGTAAGAGTGCCTTCAATTCCGAGGGTTTGTGGGTTTGTGGGAGGGGGATTTGGTTGTGCTGGGTTTTGTGGGTTTTGTTTATTTCCAGAAGCTATACTCAGAATATACCTTCTTGATGGAGCTGAGCTTGAAAAGACTGTTGGAGAAATTTGCAGTAGGGTTCCTACCAGATTAAGATAAGCAGATAAATGTTTCTTTAAAAGTTAGAAGGAACCTAGATGAAATCTTTGACTGAAGAAATTAAAGGGTAAAAATATTGTTAGCTCTGGGATTGACAGAGGATTATGTACAGATTCTGAATGGACGCATATTTGGTATGTTCTAATTCCACTTGCCTCTGTGTCCTTAAGTATGTTTTTATGCATATATGATTATTTAATTTCAAAGATTAATTCACATTAAAAAACGACACATGATGGCTTTAGAAAACTATGAGGACTTCCCAGAGAAAGAATAAAGCTAAAACTTTCCCAAAAATACTATCGTACAACAAAGATGCAAGAGTGATAAAAAAAAGAGTTAGCAAGAGTGATAAAAAAAAGTTCCACAAAGTTTTTCTGAGCATCTTAGACAGAGTAGGTGAGACTTTGGAAAATTGTAGTCACTTTGATACTACAGTTCAAAGTTCAATATTAAAGTGTTAGCTACAACTAGTAGGTAGTAGTAGTATTTTGGCACGTAGTCTCTACACATACCCACAGGATTGAACTACAATTGCAGAAGTATTACAGTTGCTAAGATAAGGAATGTTCTAATAAACTCACTTAATGTTCTTGTGACCTATATGCCTAAATATGGTTTTGTGGTGGTTTAACCCTGGCTGGAGGCCAGACACCCACCAAAGTCACTCTATCACTCCCCTTTTCAGCTGGTCAGGGGAGAAAATATGTATTGAGAGGCTTAGGAGTCAACAACAGGGAGAGATCTTTCTGCAATCAGTGTCATGGGCAAAACAGACTCAACACAGAAGAAAGGAAAGAAAACTCTCTAATTTATTATACTGCACTACACACTGAGTCCGATAATGAGAAGTGCAACGGGATCTTAAAGCACCTTCCCCCACCCCTCCCTTCTTAGCAGACTTAAATTTAGTCATGATTTTGCTCCCTTTCCCCCCCCAGTGTAGCACAGGGTGGGGCTGGGAATGAGGGAATGAGAGTTTTGGTCAGTTCCGCACCAGATGTTTTCCTTCTTAGTGCGGGGCGGTGGGGGGGCGCAGGGAGGGGAAGGGAGGGATGAGAGGGGGGGATGGAATTCCTCACAGCCNTGAGAGGGGGGAATGGAATTCCTCACAGCCTTCCCCTGCTGGGAGTGTGGGGTCCCATCCATAGGACACAGTCCTACACGAACTTCTGCAGTGTGAGTCCTTTCCCACACGGCTTCAACTCTTCACCAGCTGCCCCAGCGTGGGTCACTTCTATGGGGTGCAGTCATAAGATCATAGAACGTCTCTCCGTCTCTCAGGCCCAGACTGCTCCAGCCTGATCCTCCACAGGGTCACAAACCTGCTCTAGCATGGATCTTTCACTCCGTCACTCATCTCTGTTTCTCTCCTTAGGCTGCAAGTGCTGGCAGAGGCTTGCTCCAACGGGGGTCACAGCATCTTCTGCATGTCTCCACCTGCTTCAGCGTGGGGCCTCTCCATGGGCTGCAGGTGGGGTGTCGGCCTTTTCCATGGGCTGCGGGGGGGACACCTGCTCCACAGGTTGCAGGGGCATCTTTCTCTCTGGTACCTGGGGCACCTCCTCCCCACCTTCTTCATTGACCTTGATGTCTGCACAATTTCTTGCATCTTCTCACTCCCTTCTCTGCTGGCAAAAAGCGCTGCTTGCAATTTTTCTTTCCTAAATGTGATCCCCAGAGGTGTTGTGATTATCACTGATGGGTTCGGCCTTGAGTGGGTTCCTGTTTGCTGTGTGGAGCCTGCAGAGTGTTCCTGGCTGCTTCTTGCAGAAGCCACCTCTGCAGCTCCACCCCCTCCATAAGAACCCAGCCACGCAAAACTGCAACAGTTGCAAAAGAAAACAAGGTGAATATCTTTTTTTTACACAGCATGCTACTAGAACAAATATCCAAGTTTTGGTGGTGCAATCAGCTTCTAGAAGAGACTTCAAGGATTTGTCTGCATCATGAAGTATGTAAGTGCTTTATTAGTTGAACAGACATTCATAGTGACATGAAAGGTTGGAAATACTAGGTTGTTTGGTGGTTTTTTTTGTTTGGTTTTGTTTTTTTTTTATTTCTTGAAAGCTCTTAATCTGCATTAATTAGCCTTAACTTGGCTAAAGAAAATGCCAGAAGAATTCTGGATGAGTTTGGTAGCACTTACTCAGCAAGGGACCCATCTTCCTCCTCTTGTTTATTTGAATATTCAAGAGCCTAAAACACTGATTATGAACAGGATGGGGTCTTCAAACCAGGACTCACTCTTTTTCAACTGATTTAATATTTACGATGGGGGGGGCATTCCAGGAATGTCTAAAGAATAATTTTACTAAAATTCAAAATGCTTTAAAAGGTTTGTGGGGTTTTGTTTTGGTTTGGTTTTTTGTTTGGTTTTTTTTGTTTGTTTTTTAATATAATTGCATAGTTCATCTGTTGAAGTGCAGTCTTCATGTTGTCTGAGGTTGTTAAAGATCTTTTATTCATGCATTAATTATTTTTTTTTAATTGTAGCCTAACACTAGCAGAACTATAGTGATTTACTTAAATATCATCAAAAGTGCATTCCCCTACATCAATGTCTTTGCAGCCATAAGCGTTAATAAATCTGGTGTAAAGTAGCAGTGAATAAGTGACCACATACTCAGACTTTACATTGAAATTAAATGTTTTAACTCTCATTACTTCAAATAATTAAGAAACAAACAAACACACAGTCCAAATAAGGCTTTCACTGTAATTATTAAATAATGGTGATATTCAATCCCTTCTTTTGTAACATTTTTCTTTATAAAACTCATCATGTCACACCTCTTGAATATAACAGTATAGTATTTGGATGAACACTTTATATATCTCTATATATATTAAGTAGCTACCAAGAGGAAAATTCATGACACAATCTTTATAGTTTATATTGAGAAAACTTAAATAACATAGCTACTGTTAAAATTCAGAAGTGCCTATGAGTTAAGGAATTATTTTCTTTTAGAAGAATTCTGATATAGGAAATCATAAGTTGAAATAGAACTTGTGCAAAGATATAGGTACTACTTCCTTATAAATAGCAGGGAACTTGACCAACACAGCAGAGATAAAGGAGAGTTAGAGTTCCTGCAGAGAACTGATCAGAAAGAAGGCATTCTAACTCTTCTCTTTTATATAACTGTGATTTTTATTCTGTTTCACAGAAACAAAATCTTCAGATTCTATTCCCTATTATAATAACATAAAATACATTAACTGGGGAAGGCTTCTGGTCAGTAATTTTGCCACAGTCTTCGGAAGTACTTTGGAGGTAGGGAGATTCTTAGGAAGTAGATAAAAAGTAGATAAAAAGGATTTTGTACCATTCCATCACATTTCAAAAGAAAAAAAAATGACAGAAAGGGAGGGGAAAAAAGAGTTTCAGTTAACTACAGTGGTGTGATTGAACAAAAGCAAATGGTAAAGACTAGTAAAATATAAATACTTCTAGTACTGGGGTTATGCAACAATAATTTTTTTAAAGAATCATAGAACCATGAAACTGTGTAGGTTGGAAGATGACTTTAGAGGCCACATAGTACAACCTTCAGTTCGACACAAATCCAATTTTAGTACGTTCCTCTGTCCAGTTTTCTTTCAAATGTCTCACAGAATGGTGGAGATTCTACAAACTGCCTCAGCAACCTCTCTGTGTTTGATCCCCCTTGCAATGCAAAAGACCTTGTCTTATATTGAGACATTGCAACTTGTGTCTGTTTCCTCTTGTCCTTCCACAGTGCAACTCTCAGAAAAGTCTGAGGTCATCTTCTTCATACTGATCCATTTTGTAGACAATAGAACTGTTTCCCCTGAAACTTCTGATCAGTCCCAGCTCTCTCTGCTTCTTCTTAGACAATGTGTGCTCCGGCTGCCTAACCATTTGAATCTCTGCTGGACTCAGTCTATTGCATCCATTTCACAGTTTTCCAGCACTGGACAAAGCATTCCAACTGCAGTCTCACCCATGTGGGATAGGGGGAAAAGATTATTCTCCCTTAACTTGCTGGAACAGTCTTCCTTATGCAGCCCAGATAATTTTCTGCAAACATAATTTCTAGCCAGTTGGTCCCCAGCCTGCCCTATTGCAGGAAGGTTGTTCTGCCACAGGTACTGGACTTCTTGAGGTTCCCGCTGGCCAGTTTCATCACCCTGTCACTGATTAGTTTGTCCTTGGTCAGCAGCAGGTACACCCTGGAGCCCAGCTGGTATGTACTCTGTTGGACCTAGGGAAAGCTTCTAATTGCTTCTTGCAGAAACCACCCCTGATGCCCTCTCCTCCTCCCACCACACAAAACCACAATGGGAGCAAACCCTTCTTCTCACTTTCTTCACCCGTCTTTCCAGAAAATACTGCACCCAGCCACTAAGGGACCATATTTTTGCTAGCGTCTATTTTGCTTGTCCTGCATGTACAACTTAATAATATGCTGACTTTTTTCAGGTGCAATTGATGGAAACTGTTCCCCGATAGAGTACCAAGAAATGTTTCAGATCTGGGACATACGCTTATGACACAAAGCTGGGAGGGGTGGCTGACACGCAGGGACACTGCGCTGCCATCCAGCAAGACCTCAACAGCCTGGAGAGCTGGGCAGTAAAAAACCAGATGAGGTTTCATAAAAGCAAATGTAGAGTCTTGCACCTGGGAAGGAATAACTGCTTGTATCAGTACAGGCTGGGGGATGACCTGCTGGAGAAGAGCTCCGCAGAGAAAGACCTGGGGGTCCTGGTGGATGACAGGTTGGCCATGAGCCAGCAGTGTGCACTGGTGGCTAAGAGATCCAATGGGATCCTGGGGTGCATTAAAATGAGCATGGCCAGGAGGTCAAAGGAGGTGATTCTACCCTCTACTCTGCCCTGGTCAGGCCCCACCTGGAGTATTGTGTCCAGTTCTGGGCTCCCTGGTATAAAAAGACAGGGATCTCCTGGAAAGAGTCCAGAGGAGGGCTACGAAGATGATTAAAGGCCTGGAGCACCTCCCCTATTAAGAAAGGCTGAGTGAGCTGGGACTGTTCAGCCTTGAGAAAAGAGAGTGGATCTTATTAATGTTTAAAACTATCTTAAGTATGGGACACAGGGGCAAATGGCCAGCCCCTTTTCAGTGGTCTGTGGAGACAGGACAAGGGCCAATGGCTGCAAGTTAGAGTATAGGTTCCGCACCATTATGTGGAAGAACTTTTTCACAGTGGGGGTGACAGAGCCCTGTCACAGAGTGCCCAGGAGGGTTGCGGAGTCTCCATCTCTGGAGATTTTAAAGACCTGTCTGGATGCCCATCTGTGCAATTTGTCCTAAGGAACCTGCTTTGGCAGGGGGGTCGGACTCGATGATCTCTGGAGGTCCTTTCCAACCCCTATGATTCTGTGATTCTGCGCTAAACAATATGATCTTTTTCACATAAAAAATATACCTCATAAAGGAACCTTCTAAGATACCTTCTAAGTGAAGTGAATGGATAATTTGAATTTAGTTTTCTTTTTATAAGAAAAAAGGTATTATGGTAACATATTTAAATTTCAAATCTTGTTCCCAAACGACAACTAAAACTTCACTTTAATAAAGAGTATTAGGACTTCAGATTAATTTCATTTCTTTGTCTCATTTTCCTTTTGGAAGATTCTTTAGT
The DNA here is from genome assembly GCA_013400835.1 of Zapornia atra. NCBI lineage: Eukaryota > Metazoa > Chordata > Aves > Gruiformes > Rallidae > Zapornia > Zapornia atra. Next base: position 41,832 of record VZTU01008531.1, on the reverse strand, counting down.
GATGCTGAAGGATCAAGATGTCTAAAGACACAGTCTCCAATGGAGCTGTCTAGAATTCTAGAATAGTCTCACAGTAAATGGGGAGGTACAAGCAATTTTAAGGAACAATTTGGGTGACCATACAAATCTAATTTAGAATTAGATGAGTCATGGCTTAGAAGAACATATGTTTTCTGGGACACCTTATTTAGAATCAGGCAATTGTAGAATACCCTGAGTTGGAAGGCACCCAGAAGGCTCACTAAATCCAACCCCTGGCTCCACACAGAACAACCTAAAAGTTAAATCATATAGATAAAAGCATTTTCAAAATGCTTCTTGAACACTGACATAAGTGGAGACATGGCCACTTTCCTGGGGAAATTGTTCCAGTGTTTGACCACCCACTCAATTAAGAACTTTATCCTAATATCTAATCTGAACTTCCAGTGATGCAGCTGTGAGCCATTCCCTTATAACTTATCACCAGATACCAGAGAGATCAGCACCTCCTTCTCTGCTCCCTCTCATGTGGAAGTTATAGAGAGCAATGAGGTTACCCCTTAGTCTCCTCTTCTCTAAGATGAACAAACCTAGCATTGTCAGCCACTTGAGGCATGCCCTCTAGGCTTTTCACCATCTTTGTTGTTGTCCTTTGGACACAGAATATTTTTATATTTTTATAATATCTCTCTTAAATTCAGAAACCCAGAACTGGACATAGTAGTAATGATGAGGCTGCACCAATATTGAGGGCAGTTGGACAATCCTTTCAACAGGTTAGCCTGATGCCCACTCAGGATGCAGTTGGCCCTTTTAGCCTCCAGGGCATATTGTTGACTAATATTGAGCTTACCATCAACCAATCAAACTTCCAAGATCCCTCTCTGCAGGCCTCTTGTCCCTCAATCTATACATCCATCCACAATTACACCATCTCAGGTGCAGAATCCAACATTTGTTCTTGTTCTTGTAAGGCTTCTTTACCCTTCAACTCTTCTTCCTAGTTTAGTATCTTCAGCAAACTTCTTTGCATGCACCCAACTCTTGTGCCCAAGTCATTAGCAAAACTTTGAGTAGAACAAGGCCTAAAATTGAGCCCTGGAGAACATCACTAGTGACTGGCCACCAATGAGGTGTTACCCTTTCTGAGTCAGATGTCTTAGTACTTGGATAAGGAAGTTATCTTCAGCATACATCAGGAATTTCCTGAACATGTTTGTGTCTGCTGTATGATAATCCAATTTAACATCTGGGAAGTTGAAGGAGAGGGGTGACTGATCTAAAGATTTCCCTCAATTCCTTATTTAATAATACATCCATGTCATCATCCTCAATGGTGAGGTACAGTAGACTCCTATAACAACATCTGCATTATTAGTTTTTTCCCCTAATCCTTATCCAGAACATCTCAACCTTGTCATTTCTAACTGCAAGTGCTGAACAATCCAATCCCTCCTTTCCATGGAGCACTACCCCTCCATTTTCTGAACTCTGTTCTGAAATCAGATGTGATTTACCTGCTTCTTTTCTATCCTCACAAATTACAATAGGGCAGTTACACATAAAACATATTTTCATATAATTCAGATCTATTTGCTTAAGCATACTTTGCAAACCACGTACTGAGTTACAGATTATATGACCCATCGTAATCACACAGCCATAAATATGTGGGTCTTGAAGGTGCTTTCAGAAAACATTCAGTCCATTGTTTGCTGAGGAAGAATAAGTAAGTATACTTGGGTTTTGTTTGGTTAACCCACTCCTAAAAATCTCCTGAGAGGGAGATCTCAAATACTTTTATTACTTCATGATACTTGTAGTTAGAAAACAATTTGCTTTGTTTCTTTCTCCCCCATAATGTCTTAATAACCCAAATTACTAAAAAGAACAATTGTGTTACCAGTCTCTCTGTAACATTTTTCATATTGAGACTTTCTAGATCTTCTTTTAATATTATAGTTATGTCTGTTTTCTTCAGCCTCTACTGAATTAATTTTGTTGCTTTCCTCCAGACCTCTAATATCTTCCTTTAGAGTTGGTGCCTGGAAATCAGCATAATAAGGCATCTTCCTTCCTGAACATCTTCACGACTAGGGAAATTGTGGAGGTAAGGAGAGGAAAGGACTGTTTTATTAATTTAAGAACCCATTCTTATAAAACACACTTAATTACAGCTGCAGTCTTGCCAACATCAGATAGTAGAAAACAATTTTTCTTTTACTATTACTATTTCCTATTACTCTTTTTTTTGCCTGACATGCAACAATCTTACTAGTCTGTCTGGGGATGGGATCTATCTTTTCTCTTCAAAAGTAGTTTTCAGTCCTTTATAACCTCCATATTTTTCTCTGGAACACTGATGGTTAGCCATTTTTTCCTCATTTTGTAGCTGTGTGTTGGATTTCTCCTGTCAAGTACTTTATTGAATATAATCCTATTGATTTCAGTCTAGTTGTCCAAAACTTTGATGAAATTATGCTGTCATATTTTTAAGTGGTTTTAACCTCCTCATTTTTGGGGGTCATACATGTTTTTCCTAAGTGCAATTTCTATCAATCAGCTAAAGAAATAATAAAAAAGTTGAATAGTACTAATCTCATGAGAGGTATCTGCAGGACCTCAATTGAAACACATTACCAATTAGATAGCAAACCATATTTAATATCTTACATTGATAACATTTTCCTGTTATAATTATGCAGAGGTAAGGTGTTTTCTGTGAAGGTATTATCTTCATCAGCGGGAAGCTGGGTAGAAATGGAATATAAAGAAAAGCTTTGTTAAGATTTTTGTCACACATTTTTCTATCTGCAAAAATAGTGGCCTACTGGATCACAAATTTAGAGAAAGCTATCAAGTGACAAGGAGGGCAGAGAAGGAAGTGGGTATTTCTTGGTTTATTTCAATTAAATGTGGGCTCTAAAAGACTGAAATAAGTTAGAGTCCTATTCAGAATTATGTTCATAGCTAGGCACAAAGAAAAGCAAACTTTCTATTTGAATGTAGCATGCATAAGTCTTACCTACACGAGTCTTGTACATAAAAATAATGTCTTGCCTAAGAGTCGCTGTTATAATAGCTGTATTTTGCTGAATTCTACAATATTGTTATCTCTCTCTAAAGTGTTTGAAATCTCATCTGGAAAAGCCTGATATAGTCCTGTACAAGGTAATTACTTTAATAGATATGATAATTTATATCTTTCCTATCTATCAATTAGCTATCTCTATCAAAGATCTGATTATTGATGATCTACACGTGTAGAAGAAAATACTGAATTTTGTATATAGGAATGAATTTTCTTTCTGCAAAAATGTGACTTGCATTGATTTCTTTTCACTGCTATCCACAAATTTAATTAAATACATTTTTCTACCATCATATATTTTCAACCGTGTATATATTCTTAATAGTCATCTTCAGACATGACAAAGCACAAAGGTTTGTATGACAAGGTTAAAAGTTAGGATGCAGATGGAAAGCTCTAAGGGGGTTAAAAAATGGACAGCTCATTTATCGACAGGAAAGTTGTCTTTAACACATGATTAATATGAAATTTCAATGCCTACGCTTTCCAAATAAAAGGGGAAAGTTTTGTTGTAGATTAGTTGATTTGTTGATTAGATCAGTGACAGGCTGAAAAATGACTAAAGCATCTTCAGGCTATACGATACTGCCAAATCACAGTCTAACTCACTGCTCTCACTGCCATTGAGGAGAAGCTCACTATACACATACTTTTGTTTTCTGACACAACTCTGGCATCATACAAGTCCAATGGGGAAGATTTTTACGGCATTTATACAGCTATTATCTACCTTTAATTGAATGCAATGACTAAAAATCTTTAACAAAACTGTGTTATGCAATAGGAAAGAATTCTGTAAAATACAAAGTGTATTTTAGTGAAGATATTTTAAAATTTGATTCATTAAATAATATTTACTTAATTAGCAAGGAAAGATTATAACTTGTCTAAATTCTGAGAATGCAAAAAGATTTGAAAAGGAAAACAAGACAAATTAGTCTCTTTAATAACATTCCACTCTTAAATTACCTATGTATTTATATTTTAAATTTAAATATATAAAGTGATAGCTTAATATAGAGATATCTAAAATTAGGCAGCTATATACATATATTTATATTCATTATATAGAGAATTATACTTATATAAAATTTGAGTTCTACCTAGAAGGGTTCTTGCCTGTTTGTTAACACTAGTTTACTGATAGGCACATATTAAAATCATTACCTTAAATAAATAAGGGGGTGTATTTCTTTGTATATTGTTTTACTTGTATCTCTGACTAAAATTTTATGATATTTCTATATTTAATTTAAGTTAATAAAGTGAATATAGACATAGGTTTTAAACTGAGGTATAGATTGTTTTCATAGCATGCAATTTTCAAACGGGATGATGTTTTTTCTATTAATTGCTTTCACAGGCAAAAAACCAAAAAAGTTAGGATAGGGGAACTTTACCTGACTTGATTTATTGCCATTCAAGGCAAGTTGCTGATCACTGATTAAGGTATTAAAAATAACCTAACCCACTAATATATACTTTCACACATATGCATACATAAATGTCTGTTTTCTCCTCTGCCCTATCTCAATTTTATTTATTTTCACCATAGTTTATATTCAGTCTGTGCAATTCATCCAGCCAGATGTTGCCTGGCATAGAACATTGAAGTGTCATGTGATCCTGCCTTTAATGTTTCCTTTTACTCCATTCCTGAATCCCTGCCTGGCCTGAGCCACCCATGGGCTGCAGTCCCACAGGGGTGTCCCTGCCCTGGTATGGTTGCCCCATGAGATGCAGTCCCTCAGAGCTGTCCTTGTCCCAGTTTTGGTTGTCCATGGGCTGCAGTCCCACATGGGTGTTCTGGTCCTGGTGTGGTTCCAGCATGAAATGCAGTCCCTCAGGGATATCCCTGCCTCAGCAAGTGTTCACAGGCTGAAGTCCCTACAGTGTGTCACTGCCCTGTTGAGGGTTACTCACAGATCCAAGTGCTTTTAGGGAAGTCATAAACTGCCTTCCCAAGCATTTCACTACAGTTGCCAGTGGCTTTGTTAGATGTGTTTTAGCCAGGCCCTGGTTGTTTCTGTTATTGGATCAAGTTGGATATAATGTAGATGAGTTTTGGGTCACAATTAATGTTTTCCACTAGTTTTCCTTTGTCACAAGACCAGCTGGACATCATTTCAATGGGCATACTGCAGCTCATGATCTTTCCCCCAACTTTCCGACCTATTCCTTCTTACAAACATGCCTGCTATAAGTCTATCCTTTGCCCCAGTTAAATAAATATTAACTGAAATATTTGTATTTCAACTATGAACAGAGGACTCAAAATCATCTGAAAGTGTTATTCTTCACACAATATTAATATGAATTCAGTCTTCTCTTGAAAAATCATTTCATCTTAGTATTTCTCCCTATCTCATTTCTTCAGTTATTTGACTTATTTTTAGAAAAGATTTTGTGTTAAAATGTTTGCCAAAGAAAGGGACTTTGTATTTCTTTTTTTTCTCTCTATACTTTTTTCTCAATGTTTTGTACTAAACAAATAAAATGTGCAATTGGACAAGAAACAATCAAGAAATGAGATACACAAAACAGTAATTTAAAAAAAAAAACCACAAAAATCTTCTATGGTTTTGGAAACACTTTGTCTGGGATATGTACTTATATCTACAGATTCTCCAACAGCTTTGTAACCAAGTTCCATAATTAAAATACTTAACACTGAATTGTTTACAGAGGGTTTATTTGTAGTTTTGGTTGTTTGGTTTGTTTTTTTTTCCCCACTTTCACTTCAAAATACTATCTAATTATTTCCCTTTGAAGTTATTTTAACCTTGAATGTTCAAAACTCAATCATTTAGCTAGATTTTCTTGATTAGGTCTTCTTGATTCTGTGAAGAGGCACGGATTTGTGGCTAAAATAGCAACCAAGAATATGAAGAGAAAACATACATTTTATTTCAACTATCCATACAAAAATAAAAATTAAGGATGAAACAAATGCAATGAAAAAAGCAAGTGCTTCAGATCAGTCATGTATATTTGTGCTCATACTCTCAAAAACTCATTTTAACTATTGAAAAATGTTATATACATAAATCAGAAAGTCTCAAAAATTATATCTTTTTACACATATTTTGTAGTCACTTCAAGAATATTTTGCATAATTGACTACTGTCAGGTAAGCAAACTATAACATCAGTTTGGGATTGACTAGTCTAAACTCAATTTTGCTAGTCAGCCAGGTAGTTACCATAGCAGTACTGTGGCCATTGTTATTATTATATGTATGAAAGCTCTAAAGAGTTTCAAATTTCTGCTATTTCTTTTCTTATAACTGTGTGCATTATACTTTCAATGTTTTTCAAAATGAATCTTGTTGACTTCTGGTCACATAACAAAACTATGGAACATCAGCAGTCTTCTCAGCTCTGCAAGAAAATGAACTCAAGTAGCTGCCTTTATAAATTGAATCCCTAAATTGCCGAGTAAACCGTTGACATATCCTATAATTTAAAGACATCTATGTCAGGAATCACACGGTCAGTGCATTCAGTATACCTGAAACACTGCATTTTGCATGACTGAGTCCTCATATGTCAGCTAAAGCTAAACTGCTTTGTGAAAGTGGGATTCAGAGCATAAATTCACTTCCATTCAGCAATTCTCAGCATTTAAATATAGAAGAGGGCATCTACTTCTGTGATAATTGCAGCAGATGTCCAGAAAAGGATGTTTGGACCTGGTCTTCTTTATGGCTGTCTCACTGAGGAGATGTTATAGAATCATAGAACGGCTTGGATTGTAAGGGACTTCAAAGACCACCTAGTTCCAACCACCCTGCCATGGGCAGGGACACCATCCACTACATGAGGTTGCACAAAGCCCCATTCACCCTGGTCTTTAGGACTCCCAGGGAAGGGGCAGCAATAACTTCTCTGGGCAACCTGTGCCAGGGCCTTACCACCCTCAAAGTGAAGATTTTTTCTCTAATGTCTTCTCTAAATCTACCATCTTTTATTTTAATCACATTGCCCCTTGTCCTGCAAGGTTTGTTCAGCCTAGAGGCTCCAGGCAGAGATGCTTGCAAGCCTCCTTTTCTGCAGGATGAACAAGCCCAATTCTCAACCTGTCTTCATTTGCATTTCTATCTCTTACCCACCAGGAAAATATCTCAGCTGTAAGCTTGTGAGGATGTTGGATTGGTTTGTCATTTTCCTACAACAGCTTGACCAAAGTATATTTTGAACTGCAAAATGTGTAGGCCAGAAAGAGCACTTTTTTATACTTGAAATGCTATTATGAGCCAAAGGGAGCACAATATAAATATGCAGGGGAAAATGTATTGTTAGCCTAACTTTGTAACGGTCCTAAACTCCAAATTATGTCATTTTCTTTTTCAAAGTAGTCTAATGATTAAGTTTAAATTATTGCTTTTCTAATACCTACCTGTCTACTTTGGTGTCATGTTTCCCTTCTTAAGTCAGTCCGTGTTCTACAAGACTATTTCAGGCTTCCTGAGGAGGAGCAGAGAAGGGAAACTTGTGTCCGGTTCCAGGCACCCTGACATAAAAAATACAGGGATCTCCTGGAAAGAGTCCAGAGGAGGGCTACGAAGATGGTTAAGGGCCTAGAGCATCTCCCCTATTAGGAAAGGCTGGGGCTGGGGCTGTTCAGCCTGGAGAGAAGAAGCCTGAGAGGGGATCTGACAAGGACAAGGGCCAATGACCTCAAGTTGGAGCACAGGAAGTTCCACACCAATATGCGGAAGAACTTTTTCACAGTGAGGGTGACAGAGCCTTGTCACAGAGTGCCCAGGAGGGTTGTGGAGTCTCCATCTCTGGAGATTTTAAAGACCTGTCTGGATGCCTATCTGTGCAATTTGTCCTAAGGAACCTGCTTTGGCAGGGGGGTTGGACTCAGTGATCTCTTGGGGTCACAGAATCACAGAAAATCACAGAATCACAATGTTGGAAAAGACCTTTAAGATCATCAAGTCCAATCATTCCTGTCCTATGCTAAACTATATCCCTAAGTCCTGTAAGATACTGATGGGTGGGCAGGGTGCCTAGGGGGCTCTGTCCTTTCGAACCCCTACAATTCTGTGAATCTGTGAATGCGCATTTAAGGTTATATGAACCCTTCCTCCTTCATGCAAAGATATTGTTCTGGTTCCAGGGCTGGGGACCACTGGCAGCTCCATGTACAACAGCAGGGTTAGGGGTACATTCATTTTTTTCTTCAAGTTGTGGATCACAACTTTTAAGGGAATTCCTTTCCAACTAGGTTACATGAAAAATCTTGTCTGGGAGTACACTGCATATTGTCCCAATTTAAAGTCAAGACACAACAGATGTTTCTTGGCATTTAAGACATTTATTGGGAGAGTGAGTTTCATATTTTTATAGACACAAGTGTATCTGAAAGACTTTTTCAGAACAAGCTTTAAAATTATTGTCCCATCTTTTGTGTTTCTAGCTGATGTAACCTTTACTTAAGAACGTAGACAAGCCTATATGGATCCCAAGTAGCCTTCATCAGGATGTATATTTTGATACTCAGTTCATTAAAGACAGCGATGTTCAGAATTCATATTGAAGAGCATGGGGTGCAATACGTTTTTGGACAGATATCTGAGTTTCCTGGACCCTTTATAGGATTTTTTTTTACTTTGGTAGACTGACATTCTGAATGTAGGCTCTAAATCTCACTTAAGGTATCTAAATGATTGTTTTTTGAAGTCATTATCTGTGCTTACTATTATTGTTGTTTAACCATTCATAATTGTGGAAGATTGTTGAGCAGTCATTTTTAAAGAAATCACTGTGAGGTTTACTGTATTTTTTTTTTTTCAGTTATTAGTTCTCAAGTAATTCATTATAATACTGTTTTAATATGATTAATAAATATTTTAAAGGAAAAGTGATGCTATTGGAATATCCCCTCTAGCAAAGCAAAATTCCCTTCAAACTAACAGGCTCCTGATTGATCTTGAAATTGCATGACCTCGTAAATTATAAAAGAAAATTTAAACTAATCTTTGTTTCCCTCATTTGAGAAAGTGATAAATGTGATCAATTACCTCATTACAGAAAGATACATAAACACAAAAAATATAATTCAGGTAATTTGCACCGTGGTGGGTTACAGTCAGAGGTCTTGTGCACTGATTTCTTGCAGAAGACTTTCAAATGCAGTACCTCTACAATTTACCTGTTCCAAAATTCTAACTTGAGAAATATTTTCCTTCCACTTACAATCATACATGATGTTTCTTCTCACACTCTTTTTACTGTCTTATGCTACCTTAAGTTAAAAAATTAGCCCAACCTTGTATTATTTTTTTTTTCCCAGAAGACAGTACGTGTGCATATCTATTTAGATCTCTACCTTCTAATCTCAGTTTATGCTGGTTTTATATGTAGGCATTTGTAAGTCTGACTCTTCTAGGTCTGAGCCACAACAGCCAATTACTATCACCACAGCTTTTATAGAGAGGCTTCCTAAATGTTGCATGTGGTACTAGGACAACCTCAGAGTGATCTCTAGCAGAGCCAAGAGTTGACTCTGCTGTCAGCTCAGGGAAGGCAGCACAAGAAGGGAGCTCCTGTGATTCAAAATGTGCAGTCAGAATCAAATACCAGCTTTGGGCTATCATCAGTTCCTGCCCACAGGCAAAGATGAGGGGTAGCTTTTGCATCCTTCAGTGCTTTGCAAGGAGATTCAGTAACTGATTCCCAAGTCTTATATCTGCTGAGCCTGTGCACGCACACAGTATAACATTGACTTCCATCTATTTCTAAATAGGAAAAGAAAGGTTTCTGTAAAGCTATGACTGCAGACATTTCTTTGAAGCCTGGACTGTGGCATCAGTGTGGCAGAAGTATACAAAATAGTGGAATAGGTCACCAAGTGTTAGGGAAGTAAGGCTGAGTAAGAAGAGAGATACTACTTAATAAAAACAGAAGGATGGCGGGTGGAGGAAGGTGAAGCTGTAACTTGAATTGCTTTAAAGGAACAAAATATTATGTTACAAGAGCAAAGAAAAAGGATCATGCAATCATAGAATCCTAGAATCCTGATTTGGAAGGGACCCATAAGGATCCTCGATTCCAACTCCTGGCTCCACTCAGGACCAGCCAAGTCAGAGCATGAGGCTGAGTGCGTTGTCCAGATGCTTCTTGCACTCAGTCAAGCTTGATGTTGTGAACAATCCCCTGGGGAGCCTGTACAAGTGCCCGACCACCCTCTCAGTCAAGAACCTCTTCCTGATATCCAGCCTAAACCTCCCCTGGCTCAGCTACATACTGTTGCCTTTGGTTCTATTACTGGCCACCAAAGCGAAGGGATCAGCACTTGCCCCTTCACTCCCCCTTGTCAGAAAGCCATAGGCCACAAGGGGGTCTCTCCTCAGCTTCCTTTTCTCCAGGCTGTACAAACCAAGGGACTTCAGCCTCTCCTCAAAAGATAGAGAACCTGTAGCTGTAGCCACCTGTACAGCTGTGTGCTCTTGCTTCACAGTTGGTACTTGCTTGTGCAGTCACAACTGGAATCTGTCACTAACAATGCCTAAATAAATTAGGCTTGGGAGCTTTATTTCATAGTTACTTGCATTACCAATAACATTTATTCTTGCTTTTTAAAATTAACTCCAGTTTCACAAGACAAAAGTGGAAAACTATATAGATGTCAGGGAATTGTGGCTATGTTCTGATCTGTGAATTTTGAAGAAAAATAAATTATTTTACTCAGAAGAACATGGAGCTCTCTCATTCATTAGCCTTTAAGGTTCTTAAAGAAAGTAGTCCGAAGAAAGAGGTACTTCTATGGGAAAGTAATGGAAAGTGAAGATGCGACAAAGTGTAGTTGTTGAGAGCAAGAAGCAAAAAACACAACCTCCAAGAAAAAGAGATAGTTTGGCATAAGAAGTTTATAATTTAAATGTTTTCTTAAGGAATCTTGGAAAGTTTTTAAGTGTTATGCTCAAAATACTTTTTATGGACTTATAGAACTATACAGAGAGGGAGCGACCAGAATTCATCACTAGTATAATAGAAATCTTAATAATCTAATTCAAGAATCATTATAAATCTAGATCTAATATTTACAGAGAAGGAAGCATAACAATGTATTTAATACTTACACACACACTTTTTTCTTACCCTTTGCCTTGTGTCATGCTCACTCTTCCACTGCTCCCCAGAGTTGTTAAGGGCTGGTGTTTTTATTTTGCTGTTGTGGTAGGTATGACATCAAACTGTTGGCATCTGGAGTTCTCCGTTGATGCTGATGGTTTCTTTTTCATCACTATAGGATCCATTAGGGTCTTTTTCACACATTTGCTAACACAGGTTTACACCCTTGGCTTCATTGTTTTGAGCACCACATTTTATTTGAGTTTACTATACATGGTGACTTATGCATATGTCCTAAAGTACATGTTTATTACCCTTTTTATCCCTAAAACCAGTATTGTCCAGGTCCCAGTTTGATTAACTAACTGTGGGTTTTGTTCACAACCATTGCATCTCCAGGGCCAAGCTTGTGCCTCATCTCTTATCTTGTACCTGTGCCCCACTATACCACATACTGTGTCTCCACTACTCCAGGTTTCTGTTATCCTACCTGGACAGTCTTTCTCTACACTACATCATTGTGCCAGAGTTGTAAATATCTCAGTCTGCATAGGACATCTGTTTCTTGCTTCTTTCTGTACAAAACTATAGTTGACAATGATTAAAAATCCCAAAAATTAGCCTTAGACACCTGGTCAGTTAGTGAAATTGCTGTCACAACTGAACTCAGTAAAATAAGCTGCAAGAGATATTAAGGCTGAGGAACCCTGACAAGCCTCTATCCTGGGGCCTTGCAAGCTCACTAAAAATCTTATTGCCTGTTACTAGCAACAACAATGCTGTTTTAAATGTCTGTGTGATTATAGATAAATCATAATACAATTTAGGCATAAAGATATTAAGCAAACTTTGTCTTATGCGTTTTTTGCCCAAGGAAATAATTTCTATTAAGAATGAGGGTAGAATGGCTTTTATAGGCCATCAGTGCCTGGAACACAGTCTAAGGGAAAAAATATATTAAGAATTAAGAGGAGGTAAAAGGGCTTTTCTCATTGAAAAGAGGAGTGTGTTAACCACTGCTAAACAAAACAAAATAAAAAAATTCAAAACATAAACAAACAAAACAAAAGCCTTGAATTTCTGAAAAGAAGACAGAATCTGTCTACAATCTGTCACCCATGACTATGTAGGATTTTTGTTTCTCATAATGAAAACAGTGAGAACACCCTGAAATACACTGCATATTTGAAAAAGCATAGCTTGTCGTCTGTTTCAAAGGCATGTTTAAGTCTGGCTTGCTTTTGTCTAATTTGCATTACAAATTTTGAAGTCTTTCATAGTACAGTGCCTCTCCTCAGTTCAATGGAATAATACATTAATTTGTTGAAGCTTTGTTCATTCAAGATTAGAGCATGATAACCTTCATAGTGCATTTCTGATAGCTCTACTGCTAAGTACTGGAAAGTCTTGAAAACAACTTCACCTTAGAGTATATGTTCTGAACTTAGGAAAAGATTTGAGTCAGTTTGCTTTAGATTAAATTCACTTTTATGCAGAGGACTAGCACTCCCACAGCCTTCTCTTAAATTTCCAGTGTTCAAGTGAGGGGAGGAATTGCGTGACTTAATACACTGCACACTTTTAATAATGCAACGATAATATCTGGGAATTTAAATGCTTACTTTAGAGATATACCAGTTAATTTTGTTTTCCTCTTCATGAGTTAAAAAACAATAGCTCCCAATTTCTCTGAGAATTTCCCAATTCATCAGGGTGTAGCCTTGTCCAGATAGATAAAAGATGGCAAATCTTTTCCAGGTACATTTTTGCTGCTCAGTGATACAGCTTCAAAAATGCAAAAGTCACAGGATGAGATAAAAGATGCACATGTGCACATATATTTGGTAGACCCACTCATCTGGGAACAATGACTCTTGGCTGCTTCCAGCTTGTTTTCTTGTGCAACATCTACACTGCTCAATTCAACTACAAAACTAAGTTGGTCAGTTTTGCTTCTTGACCTCCAGTACAAACTGCATGCCATTGTAATGGTTGCTATAGCATATGATAAGTAGGATATACAATAAAGAAAGGCTTTGATTCTGCATGAGAACATGACAGATCTCCGTGTGACAGTAATTTTCAAAGAGGAGAGCAGTATTATTGAACAGCCCCAGCTTTCTCTTTCTCCCAGCAATCAAGAGTCAGGAGATGCAAGGGAGGATCCAATAATGTAATACAACCAACGGGAAAAAAAATTGGGAGCATAAAAAATTTTCATCAAAAGCAGTGAAACAGAATAGAAAAAAGACACTAAAGGAGGCCATCCTTCTAGTAGGATCAAATTTTAGTAAAACAGAATTCAGACTGGAAAGTACCAAGAAGACGTCACAAACAAATTTATAGCAGCTGTGAGATGCAATTCTTTCACCAAGTTTAGAGGTAAAGAGTTGTATTGGGTCTGGGTAGGATGGGATTAATATTTTTAATAGCAGCTTATATTTCACTGTGCTTTACATTTGTGACTAAAACAGTGTTGGTAACACACTAATGTTTTAATAATTGCTGAGCAGTTCTTGCACAGCTTCTCTATTTCTCTTTCCTCACAGACAGAAAGCTGGGAGTAGACAAGAGTTTAGAAGCATACCCAGCCAGGACAGCTGACCCCAACTATACAAAGGGGTGTCCCATGCCATGTAACATCATACTCAGCAACAAGTTAGAAATAGTCTTTCTAAAATACCCATTGCTCAGAGCTGGATGGATATTGATCTGTTGGTGGGACACGTTAAGTGATCAACTCTGCATCACTTAGGGATTTTTCCTCTCATTCATTTGTTAAACTCTATTTCAATCTATTTGGTTTTCTTGCTTTTTCTTTTACAATTTTTTCTTCACTACAAGAAGGACATTGAGGTCCTCATGCGAGTTCAGAGAAAGGCAACCAGGCTGGTGAAGGGTCTGGAGGGCAAATCATATGGGGAGCAGCTGAGGGAGCTGGGGCTGTTTAGCCTGGAGAAGAGGAAGATGAGGGGAGACTTTATGACTGCCTACAATTACCTGAAGGTGATGGTCTCTTCAGCCAAGTGACAGGAGGTAGGACAAGGGGAAATGGCACAAAGCTGCACCAGGGCAGGTTCAGATTAGATGTTAAGAAAAAAAAAATCACTGAAAGAGTTGTTGGGGCCTGGAGCAGGCTGCTCAGGGAGGTGGAGGAGTCATCCCTGGATGTGTTTAAAAGAAGGGTAGATGAGATGCTTAGGGATATGGTTTAGCATAGGACAGCAACAGTTGGATTCAATGATCTTAAAGGTCTTTTCCAACCTAGTGATTCTGTGATTCTTTCCCCCAGACCTCTGGCTGAGATCAATCCACTACAAAAATGTAAGGAGGATGGGGTGAAAGGGTTCTATTCAAGGAGAATTCTGTTAGAAAGGACTTTATGCTTGTGTGCTTCTACTGAGATGAGAAAGAATTTGAATAAAATGACTAATTTGAAGGAAGCTGATGAAGCAATGTAAAATGTATCATACGGCATTGTAAAATTATAAAAATAAGGTACTTGAACAGTGGTGAAAGAAGAAAAATTGGAGTTAATAGGAACACCAGGTGTGGGACTGAAAGAACAGATTATTTCACACAGAATCTTCTTTCATTAAAATTTTCATTATAAAGAGATATTTCCAGCTTCATTCTGATGGAAAATTCATGTAACTTCATGGAATCTCACTGAATTGCAATAGATTCACTGAAGTAATGCAAAATAAGTTCAATGCTTTTAAACAGCAGAAAATTAAAAGCATTAAGGACAAAACCATTTTTATTATTCCTATACTACAGTGTATATACATGCACATTATGTATCATACACATAATACATATATATACTTCATGTACACATTATCTAGTAGATATACAATATGCATATTATTTATAACTAGTGTGTTATATATATATATAAATGTACATAGAGAGAGATCCTATGTAGACAACAGCTACCTCCAGCTTTGTTTTCTTCTGTTCCAAGAATCTATTCATCCTGAGTAAATACCTGGCAGATATTGTTCATACACAGATTATGAAATGGTTAAGATAGTACATTTATCTAGAAGAGGATACATTCTCCTTAAAACAAGGGAGAAACAGGGAAGGGGCAAGGGAGGCAAAAGCCAAATTAATTTTAATAATTATTTATTGCTTAAATTTCTTTCTTATGAAATTATTTGTATGTGCTCCACTTTAAAAGATGTACCATTTTCCTGGTTGCCTGTGGTGCCAGATACTCCATACAATTAATTTACAATACTCTTTAGTTAGGAATCAATGAAGATTTTACTAATAATTATCACTGCCTTTTATACTATATTAGCAAATGAAATAAAATCAGTCAAAAGGACAACAATACCACCAAAACAGGCAGTTGAGGAGAAATAAAACAGGAGATATATAAAACATTGATACTGGGTTTAGAACACTTTCCATTCTGTTTGTGGATCCCATCTCCTGTATATCACTGCTACTTGCAAATTCATCTGCACAGAATGAAGTGGCTTGGAGAGTTACCACAGGGATAAACCCCTTGTCATTAGTTGTTGCTGGAATTCTAGCTCTAGGCATCTATTACCCTGCCTTTTCACTGAGCTCCAGCACCCTGCCTACACCAAATCTTTCATGACTTATAGAAAGAGCAGATAGCCAAAATAATTATCTGAGATGAATTCCAGTGATCTCTGCAAAGGCACTTAGAGGTGTCTGATTCCTCATTTTAGGAGACCCTTGCAACTCGTAACACTCAAGCAGTATTAATGCCATCAATCTTTCTAAGAGCAGGACTCTGACCTAGAAATTCCAGGCAGCTTTCAGCCTCTGTAATTTTCAAATCAAGCAAATCAGTAATTCAATAGGGTTGGGTTTTATTTTTGGTTAGTTGGTTGGTTGGTTGGTTTGGGTTTTTTTGTTTGTTTGTTGGGGGTTTTTTGTTTGGGTTTTTTTTTTTTAAATTGTATTTACCAGAGTTAATACTAATAACTTCTGATTATTAGATCTATGTATCCTGTCTTATATCTAAGCACTTCAGCTATTTTTGTCAGAGTAACTTTTCTCGTGCAGACAATACAACAGAGAAGTAAAAAAATAATTATTTCTCTTTTAAAATACATTTCAAATAAAAAGAAATTTCTTTCCCCATTTCTCCCTCACAAAATGAAAGCAAATTGCTTGAAATGTTTGTCCAAATATCTGTACATGTTTATATTTTTAACAGGGTTCTTCATATTTGGTTTTAGAGACAAGTATTTTTTTTTTTCATCAAAGTTGTCAGTTACAGCCATGAGAGGCTACCATTTGGCCCTGAGGATATATTTTAACTGTAAACTTAAATATCCACAGTTCAGACTGACGTGTCATTGAAAAATATCTGTATTAAACATAAACCTTTACCTTGTGGAGGAATGTTAGAATGATGGCCAGCAGATCAAGAGAAGTGATTCTTCCCCTCTGCTCTGGTGAGACCCCACCATGAGTACTACATCCATCTCTGGAGCCCTCAACACAAGACAGACATGGACCTTTTGGAGCGGTTCCAGAGGAAGGCCATGAGGATGATCAGAGGGCTGGAGCACCTCTTCTACAAAGACAGGCTGAGAGATTTGGGGTTGTTCAGCTTGGAGAAGAGAAGGCTCCTGGAAGGCATTATAGTGACCTTGCAGTACCTGAAGGGTGCATACAGGAAAGGGACTGTAAGGCCACATAGCAGTAGAATGAGGGGCAAAGGTTTTAAACTAGAGCAAGGCAGGTTTAGATTAGACATTAGGAAGAAGTTCTGTTCCATGAAGCTGATGATACCCTGGAACAGGTTGACTTGCGAGGTAGTGGAGGCCCCATCCCTGCAAATATTCAAGGTCAGGCTTGATGGGGCTCTGAACAACATAATCTAGTAAAAATTGTCCCTGCTTCCAGCAGGGAGGTCCCTTCCAAACTAATGCATTGTCTGATTCTAGGAATGATTTTTCCAATCAATTTACATTAACCACTTTGGAAACCTCTTTCTCTTAGTATTTATGTTCTCAGGATAAAGAAAGTAAAGGCTACAGTGTTTCTCTCACATAAACTCTTTGTAAGGGTTTTTTTTTTGATTTTTTTTTTGTCTGGTCGGTTTGTTTGTGGTTTTTTTTTTTGGTTGGTTGGTTTAGCTATTTTGACTATTATTAGAAGACCGGTTAAAAATATCTGTTCCCTATTTTCTGGTCTTAGGCATCTAACTGACTAGCCAACACCAAAAAAAAAAAAATCACCACTCATAATAATCCACTCATTCAAAACCAGGAGCTTTGCCAAAAATATCTGCAGTATATTTCAAGGATTATGAAGATCAGTAGGATTTTGTAATTTTGAGAATTAGGGAGCTGTAACACCCCTTGCATCAAAGCAGCTGCTGGCATTTTCCCAGTGCATGTGGTTCTTTAACTACAGAAAATTAATTTGCTATGGATTTGTGTTTTTCAACCCTTCTTTCCATTTCAGAAAAATTCCTTTTTGCAAAATAGTAATGATCTGCTTTTCAATAGAAGTTAACACACATTTTATATTTATCCACATTTTGTTGGGGGTTTAGTGACTGTTTCATCAACAGAGTATTTGGAAGTTCTAGTTAAAGTGTGAACATTTAAAGGCATTTTTTAGACATTCATTTATCTTTTTTAAATTTTGATGCTTAATTATAATTTATTTTCACTTATTGTTCCCACTTATATTTGGGAAATGGAGGATTATACTGTCAGACACAAACACTGAGGTTTTTTGCATTATGCAACCAAACTCAGTCTTAAGTAGTTCATTGTACATTCTTACTTCTTTCAATTTCAACAATGGTATATTGCAACTATAATTTAGTACTCCATTTAAAAAATAAAATCAATAATTTGAACAAATAAACAACAGAACAATTGCTTAAGAATGCCATTTAAGATGATACTGCATACGAGAATCAAAGCCCAAAAGTTACTTCAGCTATTATTCCCCAAATGGGTAAATTACTTCATGCCTCGTCCAGGTTAAATTTGAAGTGAGAGATATTCAGGTCTCACATGCTGTCATAAAGAGTATACAGCTGTTATCTAGAGCTGTCATCCTGTTCCATGGGGTTGGTGGGTGTGTGATGAGGCACAGTGTGTAACATTAATGAAGTATGTGACTAACTTCTGCATGGCCTCCAGGTCACTGCTACTTCGATCAATTAAAATGTATGAAGTAGTAACTGCAAGAAACCATGTCACTGAGCTCTGAAGAAACACCCAACCCACACTGCAGAGCAGCCAGAACCGCAAGTACCAGCTCTTCAAGTTCAGTCCCCTTTTGCCATCTCTTTTCTATCGAAAAGAAGCAGCACAACCACAGCGACCGAACACTTGCAGGCAGCAAATTTAATATTTTTCTGCAGTTCTGAAAAATACTTGAGCGCACAATAACAATCTGAGCTGGATAATATCTGCCACAAAGTATGCTTCCAATTGCATTTGGATGTTCAGATTCCATAGAACTTCTGCCCGTAGAGTATCTCCTCTCAGTTTCTCATACGTTTAAATCATGAGTATGGTCTCTCTCACTTTCTTTCATACATATGCATTGCACTAAACATGCTGAAACAATCCCATACTAAGATATGTAGGTATTATTTCAATATTACTATTAGCATCACAAGCTGGAAGGAATCACTCTGTTTCCTAAAACAATATAATTAAATCAGTCATATTTCAAATAATAATTGGCTGGAGTACAGATTATGACTCATACTCTTAAACAGATGATTGAGAACCACTGAAATATCTCCTTAATATAAAACTAGAAAACAAATTGAATATTTTCTTCCTGAAATGTGGTAATATCACAGATACAATTTTGCCCGGTTTCTGTAGTGGCAGAAATTGTGTCTAGCTTTAGAAGTTCTTTGGATCATTTTTTCCACAGCTGCTACTGTCTTGCACATTTGAAAATTAACAGAATATTGAAATCAACAGTAGGGTCTAATTAAGTTAAACATAAATGCCATTTGATTTTTAGTATAGATCTGTTAGTGACTCTATTGCAGCTCTCAGCTGCCCTGCTTTACTTTCATCATATATGAAAATAGGGACATATTGATGTTTTCTTTCACTGCCTCGTTGTGTGTTTTCTAACAACTCATTAAGTATTTAACCTTTTGAAAATCTCCAGTCTTAAACTGTCTCTGTTCACATTGACTTTTGTGAATTGGGCCATTAAATGGATTTTTTAAATTCCACTGAACTGTAACTTGCCTCCGAGTAATTAAGAGAGGAGAGGAGAGGAGAGGAGAGGAGAAGAGAGAAGGGAGGAGAAGAGAGAACAAAATCTTCCACATTACAGAAGGGGATAACCATGCCAAGGCAGCTTTCCTAGTTAGAAGTATGGCTTGGAGCTGAGTGCTTGCAGAGGGAAGGAGCCTCCATGGCTGGAGCTTTTTAAGCATGAGTGTTTTCATTGCATTGACCCTCTTTTGGGGGCAGTGAGTGTCTAGCTGAGCTCTCCCAGTCCCTCCCAGTCCTGTTTTCTATGAATCAGGTGTCTGCTGTGGCCTCACATATCCCAGACACCCAGTATGGTTTAAGTAGCAGCCTGTGAGANAAGGGGAAGGGGAAGGGAAAGGAAGGGAAGGGAAGGGAAGGGTAGCTTTGTAATCATGCTGAATTCATTTCAAGGTACAAATTTTGACCAAGCATAGTCAGAAAGTTATGCATGAAAACTCCAGCTGCTTTTAAAGTAGCTTTAGTACTTACTTTTCCATTATAATTAACATAACTGTTATAGAAAAAAACTACACAACCTTCTTATGCCTCATCTTAGATCTCTTTGAAGTCTAGAAGTGTTACTGCTGTGCCGATTTCTTTATTGTATTTTTTTTTCAGTTTTCACTTTAATGCCTCCTCTTTAGAAAACATGTGTAAACAGTCCTATAAATCTATGCCTCATCTTAATCACTATCATCACGTTATTGCATTAATTTTAATATGTTGTCAGTTTAAAGCTATTATAATTTTAATTTTCTTATAACAATTTGTAGACAAAATGTTTCTTACTATATGACTAAATCTCCTCCGGAGACACTTTTTCAGATGAAATTAGACTTCATCTATTACTAGATGAAGTAGTTTCCTTCTGGTCATGGAGATCTGCAAACCCATCTAAAACTGTGTCAGGAGTGATATACAGCTGCCATTAGAAATTTCACTAAGATTTTACAGGCATTTTCTGACACTACCACTAACTTCTGAACTTTCTTAATAAGCTCCTAAATAATGTTTCTACTTTATGTAATCATAGAGCACTCACAATCAAGACTGAGAAAACAAATCACTGCAGATAGAGTTTTGTAGCTTTTTCACCAGTGACATTATTTTTAATAAAAAACTTTTATTTGAAGATTTTGGTTTGTCCTAAAATTACATTTTATCCAGTTGTCTTTTCACGTTACAGTATGTGTTAGTTTACCTGATGTTCACTTTCTTTCCATTCATTTCACTAACAATACCTTTAAATCATAGAGGTTTTAATGTAAGAATATAAGGTGTGTATACCTATATATCTTATAAGGAGCACCTGAGGGAACTGAGGTTGGTTAGCCTGGAGAAAAAGAGATTGAGGAGAGACTTTGTTGCTCTCTATTAGGGAGGGAGGGGGAGAGAGGGAGGGACAGACAGAGAGAGGGGGGGAAAAGGGGAGAGGAGGGAGGAAGCAGTGTGTGTGTGTGTGGGACAGAGACAAAAAGGGAGGGAGGAGTGAGAAAATGTCAAAGAAACAGCCATGCAGACACCAAGGTCAGAGAAGGAGGGAAAGGAGGTGCTCTTGCAACCAAAGCAGAGATTCTCCTGCAACACATAGTGAAGATCATGGTGATGCAGCTTGCCACACTCCCCCCCCACGCCCCCCCAAAGATCCACAATAAAGCAGATATTGACACTGCAGCTGTGGAGGACTCTACACTCGAGCAGGAACATGTGCCCTGAAGAAAGCTGCAGCCTGTGTAGAGCCCATACTGACGCACACTCCTGGAAGGAGCTAGTGGGGAGAAGGCTATGTTTGAGCAGGTTTTCTGCCAGAAAATGTGGCTTTTGGGGGACCCATGATAGAACAGTCCATTCCTGAAGGACAGCAAGTCCTAAATATTAAATAATGTTTAAATTTGCTTAATTAGCAAGTTAAATAATCATATATAGGAAAATTAGTAAAATATTTAGAGGTTTCATAGTTCCAACCATATTGCGTAATCTCTCTTTGCTCAGTGTGTCACAGGTTGAACCCTACTCAAAAGCACTGTTCAGATAAATGAAACCTTGACTGTATCTGCACATCTTTAACTCAGTAGATTATTCTAATTGGTGCTGGGGGAAATGAAGAAGGACAGATATTTGCTAGGCAGAAAGCTTACCAAAAGCCCTGGACTACATCTGACCTCTTTGAACAATTTGGGTATGTACAGGAAGGAGAAAAGGAACACAGACTGTTGAAAAATTTTGATCAGTATAGTGCTTTTGGATTGGGAAATTAGGAAGTGATAGTAGCCTAGATAGCAAGATTAAGAGGCTTTTGAAATTAAGAAAGTCAAACAGGTTGGCCTGTTGCTGGTATGGCCAACAAGGTCAGCTAAGTTAGAAAATAGTAAGTTGTGCAGACAATAGGATGGGTTTTCTTGAGGGGAAAACAGACATAGATGTCCCAACACTGTAAAGAAAGTTGAAACCCAGGAGGAAATGCTATGTATAAGACTTCTGCTGAGGACTTGGGTATAGTGAATAGTCATAAGTCAGGGTCTTGATCCTCTGGATATACAGGCTGGTTTGAATGGAACCAGACTTGCTAGGGCCCAAGTTGTTGAGAGCTTGAAGAGTGTGTATGCCATACAAAAGGAGCCTTGAAATAGAAATCATTGTCTACCTACTATACTAGTCCCACTTAAGAAACAAAATCTGTATTTTTCTTTTTCACCAACTGGTGTGTTCACTTCTGGAATTTATCCATGATACAGTAATCTCTGTTTATCTTTGCATTTTGGGCCATCTGCACACGGCTTCAGAATCACGAAGAGATTTGCAATGTTTCTTCCTTCCCTGTATGTAATACCTATCTCTGTCAGAACCTTTCAGCAAGGCTGACCTGACTGTATGTGGACACCTATAGTACAATGGAGTTAGTTCCTTGTGCTCCTGTTGTAATCAGCGGAATCACTAGGTCACAGTTTGTCTCATTCTGAAGTATGCATAAGCCAGGAAACCTCCCCCCCCAAAACCAACCAAACAAGCAAAACAAAACAAAAAAAAACCCCAAAACAAACAAACTTTTACCGCCATATCAGGGGAGTGAAACTAATTGGGGATGTTTATTTTAAACTGTATTATGTGGAAAATATTAATGAAATAAAAGGTAAGAATGTGCAAATAAAGCATGTGATTGGGGGATATCTGGGCGACTCAATGTTATTTTTAAATTATAATTTAAAAAATGACTGTAAGATTTTTTTTCTATTGCACTCCTGAAATACCTTAAAAATACTTATTTACAACCCAGTATTACCCCTGTATTTTTATAGCCACAAATCAGATCAGAAAACAGCAACATCAAAATTTTAATACTAGTTTTGCATTTTATCAGAAAACCCTTTTTTCCATGTAACCTTTAGATCATTCATATATTTGTAACCATGTCAGGAGGAACGAAACAGATATGACTTCTAACCTATTTTAAGAATGACAAATTGAACATTTAACAGTAAAACATTCTTTTCATGTGTTTTGGGTTTTTTTCTGGCTTTTTTCAAGTTAATAACCTGAATCCAACACTACTTGAGATCTTCATATCAATGTCCAATATACAGTTATTTAATGTATATTGTAACTCCAAGAAATATATTGAAACACGCCAGCTCATACCACACAATGCACTGAACCCACAAAATTATAAATGTTAGATATAGATTCCTTTGGACAGTGAAATTTTTCACCGAAGACATGATGCAAAGCACACTAAAGGAAATTGAAATTACCTCCATCTGAAAAATCATAATAATTTAAAAAAAAAAAGTTCCGAAATAAAGCAATATTTCTGAAACAGGATGATTTGGTTTTATTTTCTTATATCAACTGATTGCTGCCAACTACTTAGAGATGATTAACTGTTTTTCTTATCCAATGAAACTGACTGTTCAATTTCTTCTAAAATTCTCATAGAAAGGATGAAATTTATTCCAATAGATCTTTCTTAGCTGTTATTAAAAAATTTGATCATATCAATACCTCTACCCATCACAAAGTTATTCTTGGAATTCTACAGTAACTTAGGGACAAATATTGATGCTGAGCTTTATAGCAATAGAGACATCTGTAGTGTCTTGATAGTGTGGGGAATCTGGATCATTAGCAGCAAGTTCCTGGAAAGAGTGCAAAAATGTCTGCACAGATTTTCTGAGTGCTGAATAGATGTCATAGTTCAAGGCAATGAATGAACTGTGATTGTGAGTAGGAAGATCATTAGCCAGAGTTCAAGTTTATGTCTCTCCTGACACCAACTTGCTCTTTTAAGGCTGCTTTTTAAGCAGGGCTACCTTAAATTCCTGAAGCAATGACTTGAAGGAGTGAATGTGAACCTGAAGGAGTGAATGTGCATTTGCAAAGATTATAGACTATATAAAATCGGAGTGGAATCTGGTTTTAATTAATTATCTGTACAGTTACTGAGTGTATTATTGACTGCAAAATAACTATGAAAGCAATCCATGCTAGTAAGCCTCTTAGGTCCTCCTTAACCAACACAGAGCGTCTGTTAAAAAGATCACTGTCTTGCTGCCATCAAAAATAAAAAGGAAGAAATATGGCTTTGTGCTTCCTTGTATGCCAATAGCTCATTAAATGACCATAAACCTTTGAACTGAATGGCTATTTAAAGACATTAAATCTTATGTCTTTCACAAAAAAAACTCAAAAGGCTCCACAAGTAGGTAAAACCTTCCCAGTGAGAGTCAGTGGATTAGCCAATTACAGCGCCATCAGTGAAACAAACCACAGTGAGACCTATTGTCCTACATTGCTTACAATTTTTCAAAGGCTTTACTGAGAGGCTGTGGAGCTTAGATCTGGTTCACACTTAAAAGCCATGCATCCTCACATTTTAGACTACCATGAAGATTTCTATCCAACCAAAAGTTATGTTGTTAATGGAGCGCCAATAAGATGTTTATGTAGGCAAATTCAGTGAAGTAGTATCAGTTCTGTTTATACAGTGAGATAGCAGGAAAGGACAAGAGGGGTTTTCCTGCTCTTCAACTCATCAGTTCTATCTCTTCTGTTTACATTCCTGAGTTCTGTGATATCAACTAATAAAATAGATGTTATAGGATCTTGAAGAACACTGAATGATCATCTATATATATAACTGTTACATATAGATATGTGGGTTTGAAGAAAGGTTAAAAAAAAATAGTTATCAATATTGAATCAAGATGAAATGCTGGTCTTACAATTCCTGAGAAACTTTTAGGCTAATAGCATATATAGATTTTGATGGAAAATTTAAATATATATATGTGCAGATTATTTTCACAAAGTCTTTCCCTGTTTGCTCACCTTTTTTTCTTCTTCAAATACTCTCTGTCTGAAAATCCTTCTTTCTCCATCCATGCACTTAATCTCTTCCAGTCTTTGTCAGACTTTGCAAGTTTTACTTGCCCTTCTTCTAATATTCAGTCTCTTGGTTTACACTGATGATATATCTATATTGATGTATTTTGTTTCAGAATAGATTAGAAAAAGTTTGTTTGGTTGGGTTTTTTTTAGATTTTCATTAATTTCTCATTGAATTTTACCATTCTCTAGACAGACAAACATACATTTCAAATTCCATTTCATCTTAATGTACAGTCTCTCCAGTTTTACATTCCCATCTTGATTCTGCATGGTTAGGATTATTCCTTTTCTTGCAACTCATAATCTATAAATGTATCTGTTTCTGTCCATCCAAATAATTTCTCCCTTCTACTTTGTAAATCTCAAAGAACAAGCATACTTGTTTTCATATATGGCTGATATTAAATCCTCTAATAATTCTCTTATCCACCATTGTACAGTTTGGGGTTTTTTCCTAACTATCTGTGCTGTAGGTATCCAATTCATTCTCTATCAGTTTTTTATAACTGTATCCCCTTACCTCACTTTCTATGAAAAATCCTGGATATAGGAAAGGACCCTTGGAGACTGAATAAAATATACACAAAGCACATCTTTCTGAAAGACAAGAAAGAGGACCCAGGATGTTATAAGCTATGCAAGCTCTCCTTAGTCCCTGGAAAGAAATTGGAGAATGACCTCTCACAATATCCTTTCAAATATGGGAAAAAGAAGGATGTCATAATGAGAACTCAGCAGGGATTTACCATGGCAAAATCATGTCTGACCAAGAACAATACATTAGCTGATGAACTGATTGCCTCAGTTGATGATCTGAGAGCAGTAGGTGAAATAGGTAAAGTCCAGTTACCAGTCACAAGTAGAGTTGCCTAGGGTTCAGCACTGAGGGCACTGCTCTTTAATATCTTTACCAATGATCTGGACAAGGGAATCGAATGAACCCTCAGTAAGTTTGTAGATGACACAAAGTTGGGCAGAAGTGTTGATCTGCTTGAGAGTAGACAGGCTGTACAGAAGGATCTGGACAGGCTGAATCAACAGGCTGAGGTCAACTGTATGAACTTCGACAAGGGTCAGTGCTAGGTCATCTGCATTTGGGTCACAACAACTGCATGCAGTGCTGCTACAGGCTTGGGGAAGAGTGACTGGAAAGATGCCTGGCAGCAGAGAAGGACCTGGGGCGTTGGTCCACAGCTGGCTGAATATGAGCCAGCAGTGTACCCAGGTGGACAGCAAAACCAACAGCATCCTGTCTTGTATTGGAAATTGTGTGGCCAGCAGGAATTAGAAAGTGATCGTCCCTTGTACCTGGCACTGGTGAGGCCACACCATGAGTACTGTGTTCAGTTTTGGGCCGTTCACTACAAGAAGGACATGGAGGTGCTGGAGTTTGTCCTGAAAAGGGCAAGGAAGATAGTAAATGGTTAGGAACACAAGTCTTGTGAGGAGCGGCTGAGGGAATGGGTTGTTCTGACTGGAGAAAAGGATGCTGAGGGGAAACTTCTGCTCTCTACAACTACCTGAACTCTCTATTGCTATTTTTCATTTCAGTGCAGGACTGGCAGGACTGCTTACCTTTGTGATGAACAATTTCTTTTTTTGTTATTGCATAAATGACATTCTTAAAATGGCAAAATGGGCAAATGAGTGATGAATAATAAAAGAACACAAAATCCATCTGTCCACAAGAAAAAAATAGTATTTTTAATGAGAATTTCCTTAAATATTTTTCAATATGTATTTTTATATAATTATTCAAAAAGGAACAATTAAATGTGCAACAATGTCTAAGTGGAATCCGAATGCATCCCTCTAAAGGTGACCTCTACATAATTCAGACAGTTCTAATCTTTAATATTTAGACTTCATCGAACATCCTAATATTTTGCATTTGATTTTGAGCAATAGGTAGCAGAGAGTTCCTCTCTTTATAGAGTACAGTGAGAATACTTACTGAACAGTGACAAATAAGGCAGCTAGTGATGACATAAATAGCTGCTAGCTATTTTTATTTTAAAGCACTATTTTGTTAGATAGCTAGGAAGGAACCTCTACAAACAAACTGTTATGTTTTCACAAAGTTGCCAGCTATACTTTTTATGAGCCCCGATCGCTATCTATGAGTATAATAAAAGGGAACTAGCACTCATGTGTGTCTTTGATCATGTT
Organism: Zapornia atra; assembly: GCA_013400835.1. Taxonomy (NCBI): domain Eukaryota; kingdom Metazoa; phylum Chordata; class Aves; order Gruiformes; family Rallidae; genus Zapornia; species Zapornia atra. The sequence goes on along the minus strand of VZTU01008531.1, from coordinate 14,878 downwards.
CTGTGCAGACAGTGTAATACTACAAAAGTAATGAGGTCTGCAGGAGTTCCCTTTGTACAGCTGAGTGGTTGTGTTCTTTTAAATCACTAATTTTTCTCATTATAATGTTAAATAAACAAAAAATGCATAGAAATATTAAATATACAAATGTTCGATATTTTATTAATTTTAAGTAAAGTAACACCAAAGGCCTCAGAAATTACTGTGTAGCTGGGGGTTTTACTTGTTGATGATGTTTTAACTTCACCATTTGAAAGGTATTGCATACTACTGTAATACAAAATATTTCTCAGTTGTCACTGAACCCATTTTATTCTATGAGGACTTTTTTCTTCCCAAGTATCTCAGTCAAAGAAAGGAAAACCAACCTTGTGCACCTTGAATTGTTTTATCTATTAATGTTTGAACTTCATATTTGGTGCTAGAGCAAGCTGCTTCAGAGGTTTAAATTAAAGCACCAGTATGTGAGGCCTCACAAGCTGATATCCAAGTGAGTTCAGTTGGGTTCAAGTTTTGTGTCTTCAAACCCTAAATTCTTCCTTAGGCATCCAACAAGAGGGAAGACATACTGCAATATTAATGACAGGCTAAATAAATTCATATCACTTCTAACTACAGGAGTGATTCTCAATAGAAAATAATATTCAGAACAAAGTCATAATTTTAAATGATTGATTACCATTCATACTGTTTTTCCAATCATGTGTGAGGTGAATCTAATTATTGACTGCAAAAGCTCCTGTAAGGAAAATGGGTCTACCTAAGAGTAAATACCTTGCTGAGATAGCTCACACCTGTATTCTGGATCTCCACTGACAGTAGAAGGAACATAAGGCAGGCAGGTTCCTAGCTTTAAAGACTCTTTTAAGTGACCTAAATTAAATGAGACAAATGCCTCACTAATGGACCTCCAACTACCAAGGCTTCATAATTCTGAACTGTTTTGTATTATAAGTAAAAAATAAATTTAATTTGCAGCAGATTTATACTACTGATGCATGATATGATTTGATTATTAAAATAGTCAATGCAAATGTACAGGAAACAAAACCACATTGTCATTTTGGCACAAGCAAAAGCCACTGAAAAAGGTGTTAATTAAATTTAATGGATTAGTACAGCTGGATGAATAGAGTCTGGCAGTTCTGTCTCTGGACTTGGAGAGGAACTATATGTATGCAACTTCATTTTTTCTTACTTAAGAATTAAAAAAGACAAACACTTATTTTCTAGATACTCATACTTCATATTTTTAAAAGTTTTTTATGGTGCTCTCCTAGGTTGTCCTTAATCCGCTTTGTGCTTAGACCTGGACATAGTATCTCCAGAAAGGAACATGCTACCTAACTGTGTGAGGAGACCACATATTCTCATGGGTGTGTAACAATCATAATGACTGTGAATAAGAATATACTAATACCTGGAGAAGCTGGAGAAGCAGGCCCAAGTGAAAATCGTGAGTTTCAACAAGAATAAGTGCAAGGTCCTGCACCTGGTTTGGAGCAATCCTCATCATCAATACCGGCTGGGAGATGATGTGCTAGAGAGCAGCCCTATAGAGAAGAACATAGGGGTGCTTGACGATGGGAAGCTTGACATGAGCTTATAATGAGTGCCTGCAGCCCAGAAGGCCAGCTGTATCCTGGGCTGCATCAAAAGGAGCGTGGCCAGCAGGTCAAGCAGGTCATGATTCTGCCCCTCTACTCCACTCCTGTGAGAGCACATCTCGAGTGCTGTGTCCGTTTCTGGAAGTCCTCAACATAAGAAGGACATAAAACTGTTGTAACGGGTCCAGAAGAGGGCCATGAAAATGATCAGAGGGCTGGAGCACCTCACCTATAAAGACCAGCTGAGATAGTTGGGCTTGTTTAGCCTGGAGAAGAGAAGGCTCCAAGGAAATCTTATAGTGACCTTCCAGTACCTGAAGGGGGCCTCAAAAAAGCCGGGGAGGGACTTTTTAGAAGGGCATGTAGTCATAGGGCCAGGGAGAATGGTTTTAAACTAGAAAAGGGTAGATTTAGGTTGGATATTAGGGAAAGAAATCTTAATTATGAGGGTGGTGAGGCACTGGAACAGGTTACCCATGGAGGTGGTGTTTACACCCTACCAGGAGCTGTTCAAGGCCAGGTTCAATGGGGCCCTCAGCAGCCTGGTCTGGTGAGAGGTATCCCTTCCTATGGCAGAGGGGTTGGAATTTGATGATCTTTCAGGTCCCTTCAAGCCCTAACTATTCTATGATTGCATGAAATTATGAAAAATAATAATTGTATTTCAAATTGTAATGTGTTGTGATTATTTGAGTAATTGGTAGCATGTTGTTGGAAGATTTTTATAGAACATTACCTTTATTTTCAAAGTGAAAATTATGGGTAAGAAAAGAGCATATTCAACCCTTTTCAAAAGGTATTTAAACTGCATCATGCTATGTGAGTCGTTAGTACTAGGCATTGCTGATAGTGACTATTAATAGGGAGTAAATATACTGGTAATTAGAATGCTACATAGAACAGTGTTATGAAACATTTGTTTCAGACATAGTAGCATAGATATTAAGTTGAAACTACTATAAAATAGAGATCATTTCAGTGCATTGGTGTATTGAAAAATGTAGTTTCTTACATACAAAATTATATGGGTTTATATTAATATAGATTCATCCAATGTATTTCTGAAAAAATTAAGTCTTCAAAAATGCTATTTTTTAAATTAATTTTTGTTCCAACTTACTAATTTATTAGACTAATACATTTCTGCCAATTAAATTAAGTTTGGTGTTTTTTTGGGTTCTTTTTAATAATTATGCTCTTAATATTGGTATTTGAAGTCTCACAATTAGTGGCCCTTGTTCTCAGGGGGGGACTTCAACTTGCCTAATATCTGCTGGAAATAAAACATAGCAGAAAGGAAATAGTCTGGAAATTCCTGGAGATTGTGGACGATAAGTTCCTGACACAGTTGGTAAATGGAAGTGCCTCATTTTACCTGCTGTTTACAAAGGACTGGTGGGAGATGTGGTGGTTGGAGGCTGTCTTGGTCTTAGTGATCATGAAATGATAGTTTTCAATTCTTGGCAAAATAAGCAGAGGTGGGTTGTGGGTGTCAGTAAAACCACTACCATGGACTTCTGCAAGGTAGACTTTGGCTTGTTCAGGACACTGGTTAAGAAAGTCCCCTGGGAGAAGGTCCTGAAGGGAAAGGGCATCCTGGAAGGCTGGAAATTTTTCAAGAAGGAAGTCTTAAAGACGTAGGAGCAGGCTGTCCGCATATGCTGTAAGGTGAACTAGTGGGGAAGATGATTGGCCTGGCTGAACAAGGAGATTTTGCTGGTACTCAGGAAAAAAAAACAACTTTTGGAAGAACGAGAGGGACACTAATGAAGAGTAACAGGTATGTCATAGGTCATGCAAGAAGAAAATTAGACAGGCAAAAGCCCAGCTAGAATTCAATCTAGCCACTGTTAGAGACTAAAAAATGTTTTTAAAAATACCTTACTAAAAAAAGAAAACCAGGGAGTGACTCCATCCTTTATTGGATGTGTGTAGAACACTGCCACGTTCTTTGCCTCAGTCTTTAATAGTCAGACCGCCTATCTTCAAGATATTCAGTCCCCTAACATGGAAGACAGAGAAAGAGACAATAAAACCAAAATAATCCATGAGGAAGCAGTTAATGACCTGCTACACCACCGAGATGTTAACAAGTCTATGGGGCCCAATGGAATCCACCATAGGGTACTAAGGAAGTTCAATCCAGTTGGTGGCCTGTCACAAGTGGTGTTCCCCAGGGCTTGGTATTGGGGGCAGTGTATTTTAGTATCTTTATCAATGACCTGGACAAGGAGCTCAAGTACACCGTCAGTATGTTTGCAGATGATGCAAAGTTGGGTGGGAGTGTTGATCTGCTTGAGCATGGGAAGGCTTTGCAGAGGGATCTCGGCAGGCTGGATCAATGGTCCAAGGTCAACTATGTGAGGTTTAACAAGTGGTGGGTCCTGTACTTGGGTCACAACAACCCCATGCAAAGCTGCTACAGGCTTTGGGAGGAGTGACTGGAAAGCTGTCTGGTGGAAAAGGACCTGGGTGTCCTGATTAACAGCTGAACACAAGCCAGCAGTGTGCCTAGGTGTCCAAGAAGACCAAGATCATCCTGGTGTATCAGAACTTGTATCCTTGTATCAGAACTGGTGTGGCCAACAGGAATAGAGAATTGATCAGGGCAATGTACCTAACTCTGGAAGGGCTGCATGCACCTTGAGTACTATGTTCAGTTTTGGGCCCCTCATTACAAGGATATTGAGGTGCTGGAGCATGTCCAGAAAAAGACAGCAAAGCTGGTGAAGGGTCTGGAGATCAAATCTTATGAGGAGCAGCTGAGGGAACTGGGGTTTAGCCTTTTGAAAAGGAGGCTGAGGGGAGACCTTTGGTCTCTACAACTATCTGAAAGGAGGTTGTAGCTAGATAGGTGGCATTCTCTTCTCCCATGTAACCAGAAATAGCATGAGAAGAAATGTCCTTAAGTTTTACCAGGGAAGGATTAGGAAAAAATAGAAAAAAAAAAAAATATTTACTGCAAATGTGGTGAATCCTTGGAGCAGGTTGTCCAGGGAAGTGGTGGAGTCACCATCCCTGGATGTGTTCAAAAGCATGTAGATGTGACACTCTGGGACGTGGTTTAGTAGACATGGTGGTGTTGGGTTGACAGTTGAACTTTGTGATCTTAGTGGTCTTTTCCAAAATTAAAGATTGTGGAACATCATTAAAGATTATAAGAGTCTATGATAAAAAGAAAAAAAAAAAAATAACCTGCCATAGAGTTCCCAAGGGATTATCACAGACAAGTGTGTGGACCATGTTTCAAAAAAGGGAAAAAAAACTTAACAAAAAAAAGAAAACTAACAAAAAAAAAAGCAAACCACCCACAAACACACACACACCCCCTCCCCCAAACAAAACCAAAACCAAACTAACCTCACAAAACATTGATCCAAAAAATTTAAAAAGTTTTATCTTAGTAATGGTTATAAAACATCTATTTGTTAAGCCTGCGGCTTCATAATTCACTTCTCTGAGATATAATTTACTAACTTAATTCTCCATGAATTTAAGTTACTATGTAGCCCTCTCCCACTCTCTCACCCCCAGCCAGTCACATACACATCTATTCCACTATTGAGATAAATCTTTAATTTTTGCACACACTGCTTCTGCATATTTTCCTCAGGTTCCACATTAGAGGTATATGACCACAGACAGCTTCAACAGTGATTTTTAATATACTCAATTGGTATTAATTAATTTTATGTGGTATCTCTCTTTCTTATTGAATGTACATGCTCTCTAAGGTAGAAACCTAAGATAAAATGTTTTACCAATCTGTTTTCAATTGTTTCTATTTGAAATATTTCCACTAACTTTTAAAGTCATAATTTTAGTTGGCTTAACAATGTCCTTCACCATAAGGGGCTGAATCATTTATCATTGCTCTGAAAATCTCTACATTCATATTACAAAAAAAGCCTTGTAAGCCTTCTGGTGGCAAAGATACCTGATAACATGAAAAGCATTTATTAGAGCCTTTCATATTGTATCAGCACTTATGTTAAATTGCTTTAGAGTAATTTATAGCAGAAGCAGCCTGTTGGTTTCCCAGCAGAGAGGAACAACAGGCAGATAGAGAGTCGGAAGTTGTCAAAAACACAGGCTGTCTTTTCAATTTATATGTAGTACTAGTACTAATTAATTTATTTTTTCATTTCTAGAATATTTATAAACCACAGTCTCATCTCTGTTTATATGATTTTTTTAAAAAAAGAATATTAATATATGAATTAAACTACTTCAGTTTGGGTTTGTTTCCTAGTGATTTATTAAATATTTATAACTTCTGTTAGCGAAATTTGCACCTTGTAAGAGTATTTATTTATCCTTTGTTCTACATATTTGACAATTTCCCAGTAAAACACCTAACCTCATCTAGTAATCTCTCAATTGAGAAAGGAAATTGCACATTTGTAAATTTCCCTCCAAAGAGATATCAACCTTGTGCCTTTGAAGAAATGTTAGGTCATCTGCTACCCTCCTGCCTTGCTATAGTTGAAGTTATATCACTTTTCAAAAGTCAAGCTCTCTTAATGCCTGTAAGAAAACAGATACTTTTCAGGTTTTCCATGTACACTGAGAAGAACCATTAGGAAATCTAGTTTTCCTAAAGCATTCACTAATATAGTTAAAATCAGAAGTACCAAAATTAATAACTGCACTGATTTTAACTGCTTCATACAGAACAGAGAAAAAGCTCCAATCCTAAAACAGAAGCAGTCCTTAAAATGGTGTTCATTCAAAGGAATTTAGATATTTAACATACTTAAGTACAGATTTAGGGCCCAGTTCACTTCCTAAATCATGCCAATCTGGCATTATTTCATGATATTCAAGAAAGTTCAGGGCACAGGCAAATAAGAAAGAGGATGTATGGGAAACCTACACTTTTGGGGAGGCAGCTGGAGGCCAGGTACAATCATCTAAGGAATGACAAATGATACTAAAAACATACACACACATCTTGGCAAATATAGTCTCCCCAGTGTCTACAATGGAAGCTTGGATATCTTGCTCATTTGCAGACTCCTACAATAGAAGCCTAATCTGAGCTGTCTTAATCTTGATGTGAATACCTCCTAAAGCTCACAGTATTATTTAACTCCTATTAACTGATACTTAACTCCTCAAGTTTGTCATTGCAGAAATGTGTGCCAACACTACTCTCCTGCAATGATAGTTACATGTCATCTTGTTAACTATATTCCTAAATCTTGGAGGAAGATCAAAATACACTGCAATACTCCTGAGGAATAAAAATGGATTATTATAGACAGTATCTAGCTCAGCTGTCATATCTAACCACAGGAACTTACTTAAAACTGGCTGTATCCTGCAGAGCACCTACCTCTTACATTAAAAAAAAAGTTAGAATTAATATTTTTGTGTTGTCCTTTCCAGGACCTCTATGTGCAAAATATTTAATCTGCAGAAGAGGTGACAGGGTTAGAAAGAAAGTTAGGCAATTACCGAGTACACCCAGTCAGCAGGCAAGATTCTTGTTCCAAGGTCAGATTCAATCCAATAAATGTTGATATATGTATCAGATTCCAACACCCTGTTTACTTCAGCAGGCTTAGAGAGACAATAATCACACTCGAAAAAATACATAGCATAGCATAACAATACACCTCTCTAAAGTGTTATTTTTTTCTCTGTTGTCAATTAAGGAGACTAAAGTAATTATGTCAGATGTGGAAGTCATAGAATCACTGAATTATTTAGATTGGAAAAAAAAAACATAACATCATTTAGTTCAATCATTAATCTGATACTGCCACGCCTACCACTAAACCATGTCCCGAAGTACCACATCTACATGCATTTTAAATACCTTCAAGGACGGTAACTCAACCACTTCCCTGGGTAGTCTACTTGAAGGAGTGATGGTGTAGAAATTTCTAATATCCAGTCCAAATTTCCTGTACTGTAACTTGAGGCCATTTATAATTGTCCTATCATTTGTTCATTGGGAGAAGAGACCATCAACCACCTGACTACAGCCTCCTTTCAGGTAGTTGTAAAGAGCAAAAAGGTCCCACTCAGACTCCTTTACTCCAGGCTAAATAATCCCAGTTACCTCAGCTGTTCCTCATATGACTTGTGCTCTAGATTCTTCATCAGCTTTTCTGCCCTTCTGTGGACATGCTTGTGGTTTTACATGGCAGCATACTTGTGGAGGACGGGGGGCTGCAGGGGTGGCTTTTCAAGAAGCAGCTAGAAGCTTTCTCAAGGCCAGAGCTAGCCACTAGCAGAGCTCAAGGCCTGGGTCATCACTGACCAAGGCCAAGCCCATCAGCGATGGTCACAGAGCCTCTGGGAATCACATTTAGGAGAAAAAAAACACAGTCACTTTTTGCCACCAGAGAAGTGAGTGAGAAGATGTAAGAAACTCTGCAGGCACCAAGGTCAGTGAAGAAGGAAGGAAGCACTCCAGACACTAGAAAGAAAGATTGTCCTGCAGCCTGTGGAGAGGCCCCACACCAGACAGGGTGGAGATGCTTGAAGGACACTGTGACCCCGTGAGAAGCCTGTGTTGGAGCAAGATCCTGGCAGGACCTGCAGCCCGTGGAGAGACTGTCCACACCAGTCAGGTTTGCTGGTGGACTTGTGACTCTGGCCTAAGAAACTGAGAGACATTCTATGATTCTATGACTGCACCCCATAGAAGTCACCCATGCTGGGGCAACTGGTGAAGAGCTGAAGCCCCATGGGAAAGGACACACATTGCAGACATTTGTGTGGGACTGACTCACTTGGGTGAGACCCCACACTGGAGCAGAGGAAGAGTGTGAGGAATGCCAAGGCCCCCTACCTGCCTCCCAAGAAGGAAAACAGCTCTTGAGGAAATGACTGAAACCCCCATTTGCACCCCTCTACTCTTCCCCATTCCTCCCTGGGGAGAAGAAGGGAGAGAAATCATAAATAAAGTCTGCTAAGAAGGGAGGGGTGGGGTGCTTCAAGATCTGGTTGCACTTCTCATTACCCAACTCTGGTGTCACTGGGTGTGCAGTGCAGTGTAATAAATTAGAGAGTTTTCTTTCTTTCACTCTGTGTTGATTCTATTTTGCCCGTGATGGTGACTGCGGAATGATCTCTCCTTGTCCTTACCTCGACTCCTAAAACTTCCCAATGTATATTTTCTCCCTTGTCCAGCTGAAAAGGGGAGAGATAGGTGGCTTTGGTGGGTGTCTGGCCTCCAGGCAGAGTCAAACCACCACAATGGTCCAGCACCTCAATGTCCTTCTTGTAGTGAGGGAGCCAAAACTGAACATAGTACTCAAGATGCAGCCTCATCAGAGCTGAGTACAGGGACATGATCACTTCCCTACTCCTGCTGGCACACCATTTCTTACAAGAGCCATGATGCTCTTGGTCTTCTTGGACACCTGGGCACACTGACAGCTCATATTCAGCCAGCTGGGGACCAACAGCCCCAGGTCCTTTTCAAGCAGGCACCTTTCCAAACACTCTTCCCCAAGCCTGTAGCAGCATTGCATGGGGCTGTTGTAAATCAAGTTCAGGGTCTGATGCTTGTCTTTGTTAAACCTTTTTAGCTTTCTTGGAAGTAGAAACTAAGAATTTTGCCCCGTTACATCTTCATGTAGATAATTCCAAAATAAATGGGGTAATTTTGGAAAGAAATTAATAAGTACAGGGAGAGAAGGATATTGTTGATTTTTTTTTTTTTTTAAAGGGAAGTGTTTATTGCTTCTATGAGTCTATGGATCTTGGTTTCAGCATAGGGATGTTAGGATATTAATCCTTCAAGGCTGACTGCACTGTACTTAGGAAGAACAGGACACACAGTGGCCCTCTACAACCAACAATTCCTTCTTAATTAAAGACATGTGGTTGTCTCCAAGACGTCTGAGAATCCATCATATAATCTATTTCATAATTCAGTATGTAGACACTGTAATTGCAGATGTTGCTCTGTGCTGTATCTTTTCTTATTATTGTTATCATACTAATCTAGAGACAATACAGAATAACATCATCAGGACTAATTTGTTTTTGTCACATTCCTTTAAGTGAATATATGTTTTTATATTGATCCTGTGCTAATAGATGAAGTTCTACATCCATTATTTGATGTTTATTTTGGACTCTTGCCTTTTTTTAACTAGTAATGGTTAGGATTTAAATGCAAAGGTATTGACACAAAAAGACAAAATGTAATGGTGGGAAACATTTTAAAGAAGAATATGGATAGGAGAAACAATGGATAGAAAAGACAAAACAATATATGTGAAATGACATGAAAAAGACATTACAGATAGAAAGCATGCACATAATTTAAGGAACTGTAATGAGTAAATTGAGATTATAAAGAAGAAAACAGCCAACTTTATCTAAAATGATAAATATTATTAAAAGTCCATCTAATTATCTCTTTAAACCCAGGTACAATTACTTTATATACTTCTCAATTTCAACCCTGAAATATATGCCCTAAAGCACTTACATTTTTATATTGGCAATATTAAAGTCTGTGTTCAAGAATTATTAGAAAGTTTCTTCAGTAGTGCTTCGACTGAATTCTACATCAGGCAAAAACTTATAGAACTAGGTATTTCATCTATCCTACTTTATAGTATCAGCAGTTTCTTGCTTTTTTTTTTTGTTATTGTTCATCACTGCAATGTGCTTACTTGAATCAATTTAAATATAGCACATTTTAAAGAAAATATCTAGTTTTCCTACTTTTGTGGGTTGACCCTGTTCAGAATCTGGGCCTGTGAGTTGTTCGCTCACTCTGCAGTAAGTGGTGTGTCGTAAAGAATTGGAAGAACAAAAACTGAAAGCATGTGGGTTGAGGGAAAAATAATAATAAAAAAACCCCAAACAAACCACCCAAGAAAATGCAACCAAGAAACACAACAGTTTAATAAATGAAACAATGTTGCACACAGAAGCAAACCAAGGAGGAATTAATTCACTAATTCCTGTCAGCAGAGAGATGTGTAGCCACTTCCTGGAAAACAGGGCTTCAGCATGCATAACAGTTAATAAGTGAGAACACAAATGCCATAATCACAAATACACCTCCTTCCTCCTGAGCTTTTACTGCTGAGCATATCATCATACAATATGGAATATCCCACTGTTCATTTGGGGTTATCTTTACTGGTTGCATTCCTACCCAGCTTCTTGTGCACCTCTAGCCTACTCACTGGTGGTGCAGAGTGCAAAGGTCCCTGATGCTGTGTAAGCACTCTTCAGAAACAGCTGAAACTGATTTACTGTCAACACTATTTCTGTTACAAATCCAAAAAACAACACCATACTGGCTGCTGTGAAGAAAGTTGACTCCATCCTAGAGTAATCCAGTATACCTCCTGTGAATATGAGAAAGTTTTAATCAATAAATAATTAATACTTTGTTCTGTGATTAATATATTTCTGGCCAGTGACCAGAATAAATGTCAAATATTAGACATTATTTGAACATGTAAGAATTAAAAGCAGATTCAACTATATCTCCAAAGAGTTTATTGTAGTTTTTTCACTGTGTACTCGAGTTCAGATTTCCAAAGAACCATCTGTTCCCTGCTTCTGTTTTTCAGATGATTTGGCCTACTTTTCTGCAGTTTCTAAAAAGATATTTCAAAGTGCTGTGAAGAAAACAAATCTTAAATTCCAAGGAGACATTAGTGTGTGGAACGTATGAGAAATGTTAACACCTATCTGCTCTACACTACTCTCATATCTTGAAGCTTCATGGCTTTAAATGGATAGATGAGCAGGGAACTGTAAGAAGAGGATTACCATTTTACAGGCATGCTTGAGGAAGATAAACAGTATTTACTGCATTGTTTCTGTTGCCAAGGATATAAGAAACAGTACCTACTCTTTTGATAACATATAATTTGATAAAAAAAAATAAAAAAGGTTAATGAAATAGCATAAAAATTGTGGCAACAATGAAAGATAATAATAAAGAACATAAAATCAGACTGCATCTTAAAAACAGTAACCTTGTCGGCAGACACACTTGATCCAAAGCCAAATCTTCTGATTACCTCACAGAATTCTGGTCAGCAAAAGTCTGTAGGTTATACTTCCTTTTAGTTCTTCAGTCCTTCCTCAGTATTTCTTATAGGTCTTTTTCACTTTTCTTCGTCTATATAAACACTCTTCCTGATAACAGTGTAAAGAGCACATATTAGCTGTAGGCTAGAGACAATTATTGACCATTATTCTAAAAGTAACAACAAATTTATGTCAGATCAGGATATTTTGATTTCTCCACACAGTGAGCTTGTTTCTGAATTCACCCAAACATTCAAAATTTCAGGTGAAAACCTTGAATTTTGAGCATCACATACTAATAAGCAAGAGCTTAGCTGCCCATAGACAGGCAGTAGATAGCAGACTACCTCATTTTCATCAACATGTCAAGACAGAATGCACACTCAGCAAATGTGAGAACAATAAGAAATGTGAGGGAAGCAAAAAGCTTGATATTCCATATAGTAGACTCACATCCCAGAGAGGCTATGATACCTTTGAACATGGAGCCTATACAAACCTCCTAAAGTTCAATGAGCAGAAATGCAAAGATATGCACCCGAGAAGCAATAGGGAGTCATACCAACAGGGGAATCTGGGAAGCACCTGGCTGAACAGCAGAGAGAGTGGCTGCATGATGCTTAATTGATGGCTGGGCCTAAAGCACAAGAATTTTCAACACTGTTTTCAGCACAAATCCAAAACTTTGTCCCATACTAGCTACTATGAAGAAAATTAACTCTATCTCTGATGAAACCTGGACAAAAGCACGGGGAGACACAGTGCGAGCTAGGCCAAAAGTGAGCTACCAGTGTGCTCCTGTGTCAATTAAAGCAAATCTAGCTCTGCTACGTTGCATTAGGGTAAATATGATCATCAGAATGAACAAATGTTTTGGGTTGTTTGTTTGTTGTTGTGGTTTTTTTTCCTTTGTATCTGGTGAGCCTGCACCTGGATACCGTGTCCAGTTTGGGGTTCTCCTGCTCAAAAGGAATGTGAAGAAACTGGATAAGGCTGCTAAGTTGGCCTGGAGCCCAGAGGACATAAACGCAAACAGAGAGATGGTCTTCTTCAATCTTGCACAGTGGAGGCTAAGACATGATCTAACATCAGCCCACAACTACTTGAATGATAGCTTCCAAGGCAGAGATTTGAGTTTATTTATATTAGAGTATAAATTACTGAATGATAATTAATGTGTTAAGTAGCATAGTAGCACCATTTTAATGCATGATAATTGTAGCATGCAGTAAGACTCTTTAAATGTTTCAGTCTGTTTGCATTACAGCCGAGGCAAATTGCATTATTTATAAAAATCTCAAGAAGAATTATTAAGAGCAATTATTTTTTTCAGAAAGCAGATTCATGGCCTAATCGTATTTTTCAAGCCTTGAAATCAGAATTAGATGACAAAAATGGTAAAAATAAGTACTCTGGAAGATGCCCTAAATTTCCTGTTTCCTCCATCTGATACAACTTTTAGTTTAGATTTGTGTTGCCTTTAAAATGGCGTGGCGTCCTGGTTCAGGAACAGCACAACGGCCACGTCCAGGCCGTTCGGACCATCAGCTCACGGACACCAATGTGGTGGACGGCAAATGGCGTTTATTGGCGGGCAGACACGGGCTTATATAGGTATGGTTTTACCACGTGACTTCCGTCTGCTTCCGTCGTAAACCAAACGCTATAGGCTGTCAGGAGAGGGGGCCCTACCTCTCCGTGTAACGCGGCATCTTCCGATCGCCAATCCCTAACTACCTTAACGTGACACCTATTGACCACCAAGCTGACTGCAACAGATTTGTTTTGTTTTATTTATAGGGAAAATCATTTATATGTAAGGTTAACAGTTTCCTTTGGTACTGTGTTCCATTCTTACCCTTTTGCGCATATTAGCATCCATAATTTTGGGGGTTTATGATAAAAATCATAACCTGTATTATGATAAAAATAATTTATACTTATTTTACTGTGATTGTGAATGATAACGTTTTCGGGTATTTATGGCTTTAATAATAATTTAGTAGAAATACTTTCATTTAACATTATCATCAATATAATTTGAATGTAACTAGGTATTGAGGCTTTCACCTTAGGTGATTGCTTTTCCTACAAATAACTTCTTTGCCAGGTAATTACTCTTTATATGCAGCTTAAGTGCTACTTTTATAAATGTCAGGATATTATTTTGCATTATACTCTCTTATTCCATCCTGGATAATGTGTTTTGCATGCAGTATTTTTTTCCAGACATTTCTTCAAATAGCTATAGAATATGGATAGCATTAAAAAGATCTGAATTCTATATTCAGAACAGATTTAGGCTCCAAATAAAATCTATCTATTAAATTGACTGCCTTTTATTATAATCTCACCTATCATTAGGATCTTCTTAAAAGTTTAGGATGGTATTCTAGGTTGCATTTCAGGATGGAAAGATAATAACCTTGGGAACCCTGCAGGTTTGTTCTCTCCCACTCTTCTTCCCTCCCTCTATATCTGCAGAGAGAACTTCGATTAACTCAGCTTTGGGATCATACTGACAAAAAGCATTTGATTGACTGAAGATAAGATAAACAACATCTGGGATTTACTAAAACTGTTCAGTAAATGAAAACTAGATTTTGCACAAGTTAGCAGTATTTCTCAATCTGATTGTGTTCCAAATTATAATGTAAGTTAAAATATGAAATATAAAAGACCCCTCCCTACAGTTGGACAACCTTCCCACATTCTGAATTAACTCAAGTTACAGAACCTATCCTTGGCTGTCTTATACATTATACACATTCTGAATATAGTAACAGATTCATCTTTAATTACATAGAAGGAAGGAATAAAGGGAAGAAGTGTGGGAGGAAAGGACTAAGTAAAAGAGAGAGAGAGAGAGAGTAAGCAGGCACGCAGGCCAGCATGTTTGCTCACAGGTTTGCCATAGTAATGGAGATAAAATGAAATATAATTGACTCAAAAAAGCAATATGTAACAAGTACTCCTCATTGGTTAATGTGTTGTTTTCAAGCATACTTTCCTCTGAACACATGAAAAGGATATTCCACCTTAAAATGCCAATGTGAAACCTTCCAGGTTATCCACCCGAGGGTACTAAGAGAGCTGGCAGATGTGCTTGCCAAACCCCTTTCCATGATCTACCAGCAATCCTGGCAGACTGGGGAAGTTCCACTCAACTAGAGGCTGGTGGATGTTATGCCCATATGCAAGAAGGGTCGGAAGAAGGACCTGAGGAACTACAAGCCTGTCAGCCT